>JAGFMF010011868.1:7720483-7775905 GCA_019455555.1 Galemys pyrenaicus | reverse complement strand
GGTGAGAGGATTCACCACAGAGAGCAGGGAGCAGAACAGGCAGATCAATGGAAGTACACTGCTGAGGGGAGCAGCGGGCACAGCAAGAAAGGTTGGCCGCACCATGTGGGTCCCCTCCCTGGCCGGCAGCAGGGATCGAACTCATGCAGCAATGCATTGCTTTGCTTCATAGTGCATTGCTTAACCCACTGAGCCACCAGGGAGGCCCGAGCTTATACACTCTTAAACGGGTTCTGCCATCTGCCACATAAAGACAAAGCACTAACTTAGTGTTAAAAAAAAATTAATAGGATTGATGTGCATAGAAAGAAAAGAGAAGAAAGGATAATAGTTTTCAATACAACACCCATAGTTACCCACCCCTTGTGGGTAAATGACCAGCCAAACAGGGTTGACTCAAAGTGAGGCTACTGAGGCCTGAAAACTTGCCACAAGTCTAAGGTGCCTTCTGGAGGAGACCCATATGTAAAGGACAGAAGGGGCCAGACAAGTCTGGGATGAAAAGAGCAAAACCAAAGTACAAGTCAAGATAAAGGCTGCCATTGTCAGCCTTCCCACAGGTCTCTTCCAAGTGTCTCTTTCTATGTCCTCCAGTCCCTGGTGCAAGTCCAAGGCTGAGAAGCAAATGCAGCTTCTTCCTCACATGTTTCTATGCTTCTTCAAGTCTTCTATCCCCAAGTCCTCTCCCCAGTCTTTTCTAGTTGACCCTGACTGCTCAGCCCCACCCTTACTTATGTAGGACAGGGAGCATGGAACTTCCATTTTCTATGGAGATTATACAGTTATATTGTAAATGACTATCACAGAGGGAGACAGATATTTTTTAATATCAAGAAATTAAGTCATCTGGGCGGCAATTCGAATGTTTTTTCTTATGGGGACAGTTCATCTTTCACTACATCATGGGTGTTCAAGTGGAGTGAGGAGAAACCAAGACTGAGGGAACTAAAGGGAACTCTTACATGAACTGAAAAACAGACATCCTTAAGCTCTCTCATATACCTCAGATTCCAAGCGTCTGAAAATAAGAGTTTAGCAACATTATAAAGTAGATAGATGGAGAGGCACAAAAAGAACAAACACCGCTAATAGGATGGGTTGTTTTTCAGTAAAAACTCTAATCAGGGAACTCCTGTGGGCAAAGGGCACACCCATCTGTACTGACACCACCAAACATGTGGACCCTTCTCACTAGGGCTAGTCTCTGGTCCAAGTGCTTTTCAGATGTCACCTCAGTTTACCCCTCAACAACCTTCAAAACATCTGGTGAGTCAAGTAGGTTAGATTTGAACACTGAAAAACTGACTCCATAGACCCTGCTGTTAATCATTCTATCACCTTGTCCTTAAGTCATAAAAACGTAGGTTTTAGTTTCCTAGGGATGCTGGAACAAAGTACCAAAATCTTGGTTGCTTAAAAATCAGAAAGCTATGGGCCTCCCTGGTGGCACAAGGGGTTGAGCACCGCACTGTGTAGCTTCCACAGCCACTGCAGTGCGAGTTTGATCCCTGGCCAGGGAGGGGACCCACATGGTGCAGCAGACCTCTCCTGCCTTGCCTGCTGCTCCCCTAGGCAGTGTATTTCAGTTGATCTGCCTGTTCTGCTTTCTGCTCTGTCTCTGGTGACTCCTCTCATCCCCCGTGTCTGACCTGTACTCCAGCTCTTGGATGCATAAATAAATAAAATCTTAAAAAAATCAGAAAATTGTTTTCTCAACATTCTGGAGACCAGAATTCCTAAATAAAGGGGTCAACCATGTCATGGCCCCCCAAAGCCTCACGGAGCTTTGCCTATTGCAGCTTCTGTAGTCCCTTGACTTGTGGTTGTGTGACTCCAATCACCAACTCTCTCTTTGCATGGCCCTCTAACCTCTGCATCTCTCTTCTTTTTATTTATATGAATCATATTGGACTAGGGTCTACCACCCTACCAGTGACTTCACTTGCCTTGATGACATCTGAAAAGTCCATTTCCAAGGTCACATTCATAGATACCAGGGGTTCAGACTTCAACATATCTTTTTTGGGGGGTACACGTTTCAATTCAAAACATGTTATCGAATTGGAAATACCTATAAGAGCTAACTCAGATTTGGTAGCTAGGTTGTTGAGGAAGACAACCAAAGTAGTAAGTTCCAGCTCTGTGCATGGTGGTCACATGAGTTCAGCTTCTGCATCCTCCTCGTGGTTCATTCAGTGCTCAATAAAAATCCGTTACTGGACTTCACAAGCAGTTTACCCCAGGCCTTGTGACAGAGGGCAGGAATGTTTCATTACCACTGAGCCAGGGGAATGAAAGCCTGGAAATTAGTCAGAATCCAGCCATACTGAGGAATAACACCAAGATTTGCTTTATTGTTTTACCTCTGCCTCCTATCCTGTCTGTTTCCATATCTTCTCAACTCCATGCTCCTTGCTACCTCTCCCACACGCCAATAAACACATTGCTTTTAAACTTACATAAAGTAACTCTCCTGGCAGGTAGGGAATAAACATTATTTGAGGTCCTATTCTCTTTCTGCACAAAAACAAATGAAATCATTGAAGTGTACACTGGAATTTATTTGAGCCCATGGTTATAATATTCATGAATATGTAAATGAGCAGCCATCTCCCAGAATACCTTATACCAAAAACTGGCATTCTGCCATCAGTGAAAACCACTTCCCTTGCAGGTTTAAAAAATTCTACCCAGGACAAAAGGGAACACAGCCCATGCTCTCAGAAGCAATGTTTAAAGAATGCATAGCTCAAGTACTACCTACCCCTATATTATGTTAATGTGTTAGCAAAGTATTCTGAAATATCCCATTTGTGAGAGATGGGAAAGTCTTGATATAGCAAGGTTTGAATCCCAATAATATTAAAGTAGCAAAATATAATACATTATAATGCAAAATATAATACAGCATCATAGCTTCTGCTGAATATCTAGGACCATGTGCCAGCTACTGCTTTGCCAATTTTAGTATTATGTCTCATATTAATTGTTATCCTCATCAGAGCCTCCTGAATCAGAGAAGTTTATTCTCCCCTTTATATAGATAGAGGCAGAACTCAGAAAGGGTACAGAAATGAGTCATACTTTTTCCACCTATAAAAAAGGCTCCTAGGTCCAGTTGCAAGGTTAGTGTGTATGGTGTTTCATCTATCCCAACAAGCAATTCTCCAATACCATCAGGATGTTCAAGAATTCAACTCAGTTTTGGTAGCATCTACCTAGAGATAGCATTAGATTCCACAGATAAAGTATTTAGTCTCCCAATGTTGCCTCAGCTTCAGCTGCCAATCGCAAGTCCAGGTTGTTACCTGTGCTTCTGACAACTACAAATCAGAGGTCTCCGTGACCCCTTCCTAAGGGTCAATTAATTTGCTAGAATGACACAAAGAGCTAAGGAACTTGTTTACTGACTTGATCAGGGTAGGGTAAATGTTGATCAGTTATTTCCACCCTCCCACCACTGTGATGATGGACACTTGCGGTGCTGCGCGCATTCCAGTGGGCACGCGCAAGTGGGCGCACCTGAGTTGGGACACGGGCTTAAATGGGCGGCGTCATGAGCCTGCCAGGACCAACCAACCGACAGAACCAACAGGACTGCCAGTACTGACGAGCACCAGCGAGCAGCAGCAATAGAAAGCAGCCGAGAGGGTGAGATGCACTGGGGGCTGGGAGGCGTGCCAGCCTCCGGGCCCCTTAGCACCCATGCCTGCCATGTACCTGGCCACCTCTACTAATAAAAGTATGAAAAGCCACCGAGGGCTCCAAGACTCTCCTTCCTTGACCCGTCTGCCCAGAACCATCACGAACCTTGCTCCTGTGCCGTCCCTTCCTGGCTGCGACAATCACTCATTTATTATAGAGGATATGATTCTCAAACAGCTAAATGGAAAAGATGTATGGGGAAAGTATGGGGAAGTGTGTGGTGCTTCCAGGCCCTCTCCAGGCATGCCATTCGCCTGGTCTGCCACTGTTTACCAAGATGGGAGTTCTAGTTCTCGGAACCTGATCCACTTGGATTTTTATGAAGACTTCATTACTGAGGTATGACTGATTAGATCACTCTCTATTAGCAATTGACTTAAACTTAGTCCCTCCCCTTCCCAGAGGCAAGGCATGGGGTGGTGGTGGTGTTATCTCCTTTTGTCCCAGATTTCAGAATCCCCTTTCCTATGGTTACCTACCAGAAGGTGTCTTGGGCTTGTGGCAAGTTTCAGTCTTCAGAGGCCCCACCTTGCTTGTCTGGGCATTTGCTGAGTAATTTTGAGTATTATATTTAGAATATCATTTATTTTTTTCTCTATGCACATGAATTTTATTAAAGGTCTTTTACTCAATAGGTCTTCTTTGCTTTGTGTGGATGGATGGCCAGTCCTCTTTAGAGTGTGTAAATGTGAGGGTTCTTGGGTGCCCCTTGGTCACACACTAACATTTAGCCCAGATACTTCCTCAGGAAGAAATAACCAGATGAGCCAATGAACTAGGGAGAGGTAGGAGGTTATTGGGGCTTTCTAAGAGACGCCTTCTTTTCCCAGGAGAAAAACACTCAGGTCAAAAAGGACATTATCCATCTGACTCCTTCCTGTTTTAATTATGGTTGTGTGAGACTGTATTCCTTGGATGATGGGAGGCATGTTGGTATAGAGAGGTGATAAGCACAAGAAGAAAAATCCACAAGGAGCAGGTGCAGAATGGAAAGATGGTCCCTTAGAACATCTTTAGTGTCATCAGACTAAAATAGAGCAAACTTGGGAGGTGGAGGGGAGTCGGTAATATCATGGTGTATGGGCTCTCCCCCATGCACTCACATTGTAAGACATGGCCAGTCTCAAAGTGCAACAAAAATAGGTTTTATTTAAAAAGGGGAAATTGGGATAAGAGTTCCTAAGGCCACAAGTGGCTGGCTGTCCTACCTCAAGTAGTGTCCACAGAATCTGCTCATGTAAGACAGTGCTGTCCCTCTGATGAAAGCCTAAAACTGATGGCATACTGGAAAGCAGTGGATCTTGATCCAGCTAACATGTGGCAGCCAGAGGTAATCACAGGTGGTGCTGCTGAGGCCCTCACCACAGTAAGCAGTGCTCTTGAAAGCAAGGTCTGTCTCTTGAAGCAGAAATCAACTCTCCTAAAGAGTCTCCTAAGTCTCAGGTATAACCCTCTTCAGTGTACCTGCCTTTTAAATCTGATTGGCCCATTTTCCAAACCAGTTGTTTCCAAGAATTAACTGGGACTGGTGCAAGTTTGAACTTAATTGGTGACATTGGGGTCTGAGATCCTTTGATCTATTTTCAAAACCAGTTCAGGATTCAAAACCAAAATTCCAGCAGTGCATCCAATCTGCCCTGCACTGTCTCATGCAGGAGCTGGGCAGGTAAACTCTATAATATCTTGTCTCTGAATGGCACTGGCCAGGTTCAAACCTGACCTCTTCATCTTCAGGCCTGCCATGAGTTTCTACTTTTTCTTTCCCTTAAACCCAAACCTGGCAGCCCTGGGGTGAGTCATAACAGCACGGTGCCATTGTTTAGCCCAGGCTAATGACTCTCAGCTGGAAGACCCAGGCCCCTTCAGAGAATCAGGAGTCATGAGAACTGATTTTACAAGACCTGGAACTGCCCCATTCCAGACTTCTCATCATATGACATTAAAATAGATTAAACTGATTAAGAGGGGAGCCTGGCAGGAAGCTGCCTTACATTTATTTTAACAACCCAGGGAGAAGCTGCATTTGTTCTAATAGCCTGAGGAGTTACTGGAGCTTTTGCTTTGAAGCTGCAACTGGCATAAGGGGTAGTTATCTTGTGCCCAGCTTCAAACAAATGGACTGTATAGCATTTTAACAACCATGCTATGCCCCACCAGATTAACAAACGGTTACATTTATTTTTAAAGATTTATTTATTTATGCATACAAGAGCTGGGGTGCAGGCCAGAGATGCAGGAGTGGTAGAGTGAGAGAATTCACTAGAGAGTGGGGAGCAGAACAGACAGATCCACTGAAATACACTGCAGCCCATGAGACACTAGATGTCTGCCATGCCATGTGGGTCAGCTCCCTGGTTGGGGATCCTGGTGCAGCAGATGCTGATAGCTTCATGGTGTTGAGGCTTAACCCCTTGCCCCACCAGAGAGGCCACAAATGGTTACATTTGACCTACAGTGCCCCATCCAGGCACAACATCTTGATTATCTTGCCAAAAATCTTGGCTGTAGTACAAATTGCCCCCACACCATGAAAGGAGGAGGTGGCCATGGCTCACATGCAGTTAGTAAGAGCCCTGGTAGAACAATGAGGGGGGCTGGTCTTCTTACTAGCATACTAGGAAACACGGCTCTGGGTGGAAACCCGAGATGATCTGTGCTCTACGCTAGCCCAGGTTAATACATGTTATAAATTAGTCCCGTCTACTCAGCCCTGACAGACAGACCCCCTTAAGAGGCCTTTTAGAAGTCTCCTTGGAGCACCATCTTGAAAAAAAATCTTTTTTCCTTTCCAAAGCAGGTCTCACTTGTGTTTTAGCATAAATTCAATAAACCATATCTGTATGCCATCTGCCTTGCCTTCTTGTTAAAATTCTTTTACAAAGAGTCAATCTGCAAAAGAGATATGAGGTCTATAACGACATCATGATATTAATTTCAACTAAGGTCACTGTTAGTGGCTGTTTGTTCCTTTGATCTAAGAACACAGCCCAACAAACTAATCTAAGTAAGACACTGGTCTCTGAAGTCTTGCTCCTAAACAAAGTCCAGTAATAATGGAGTGCCTGCTAGAGTCCCCCGTAACAGTGCAGGATCTAGAAAAGGGGTATGCTGGCTGTAAAGGAGGCAAAGCAGATACTGAAGTGCCCTCATTCTGTCTTAAACGTGCAACTCGGATTTGCCCCTGTCCAAGTACAACTTCTCAGTCTGAGTCGTCTCTACTAAGCTCCTATTTCCCACCGTGCTGGAGCGACAAGGCGCAGGGCAGAGCCCCTCAGAGGAAGAGCTGGGCTGACACCCCGCAGCTCCCGAGGGAGGTTCACTATTGCGCCCCATCTTCGAGTAGACCTAACCCTTCCCCGCGCCTCATCTGCAAGTGGTTCTGACCTGGGCGCGCCCCCTACCCCTGGCCCCACCCCTGCCAGGCCGCGAGTCATTTCCTTCCTGGTGAGTGGAGGTAAGTACGTCCTACGGGAATCTCAAGAATTTAGATCAAATATTCGGGCGTCCTCGAATTTATTTCAGAGGACTTTATAAATGAAGGGCACGTACAGGAGGAAGGCAGTTCATTTTGTGTAAGCCCTCTTGGCCACGCAACTCACGAGGTTCCTTCCGCTAAACTTGTGCAATGAGCCTGCAAGTACCCGCGGGCACCAGAGCAGGACCCGCGCCCAAACAGCCCGACACGCTTCCCGAGCGCCTAACGGCCTCACCCGGGTCACCACAGCGCTCGCCGCCTGCCCCGCCCCGCGCGCGCCTCCGACGCGTCTCACGCAATGACGCACGCTCGCTCGACGCGGACTCGAGCGCGTCAGCAGCGCGCAAGCGCACGGCGATCCCCGCGCTTTTCAGAGGGCTCTGGGCCACCGGTAGATGAGCGGGCATTGTGACGTCGCTGACCTTCGGAGCCAGGTGGCTGGAGGCCGGGGTGAGAGGCCAGGGTGATTTGCGGCGCGGAGGAGACCCTTGGCCCCAAAGAGCCGCGCGGGGCGGCCTGCCAGAGGCGCTTCTCGGACGGACTGGGGGCCGCCAGTGTCCCGGGAATTTCTGGTTAAGGTGTCTTTTTCTTTAGGGGTAGGGGCGTCCCGCCCCCGGGAGCGTGTGGAGGTCTGGGCGCCGTCGGGGCAGCTGGGCCTGCGTGAGCACCCTGGTTCTAAGCCCCTGTCCGACAGGTACCAAAAACAGGGTTGCCCACCCCCACCCCCTACCCATGAAACGGCAGGAATGTTCAGGAGGGGTTGTGAGGAACGGGGGCCAGTGTTTCTAAACACTGACAGCTGCTGAGGAAGTTAATTAACCAAGTGAGGTTTTTGTGCTCCTGAGATTAAGGAATCTGCCAGCACTAGAGGAATCAGAATCCAAATCTTGTGCAGTTCTGCCTCTGAGAATTAGGAAGAGCATCTGGCAGGAGCTTTTATAACTTTTATTTCAACAGATACTTTAGTATAAATGGGAGAAAATAATGTATAGGGAATTAATTGTTCCTGCTTGTAGAAGCCAACCATCTAGTTAGGAAGACAAATACCACAATTTGAAAATAAGCAGAAATTATCAAAATAAAGAAGATTGACGTGCAGTCTATATGTCAGTGCTAATCATAGTTTCTCAGATCTCAAAACCATAAAAGGTTTATAGTGATTTGAAGAAGTTAACTCCGAGAAGTGCTGTGTTAGTGATCAGTGCTGGTTAAACAGTCCTTTGGCTTCTATATCCATATTCGTTGGCTAAATGATTGAGTTGCAAGAAGTGAGAATTGGGGGTGAATGTTGAAGAAAATAGAGGTGGGAGAAAGGAGGACCAGTAACTGAAACTGAGCTTGGAGGAATCTCAGGCGGAAGATGAAGAGAGAGGGAGCCAGAGAGCAAGAGAATACTCCTAGTGATGTGAAAGTGTGTAGTCCAAGTTTTCCAAGACCCCTCTCTTTCAATTTCTTGTTTCCAGTATTAAGAGATTAAATTGAGTTAAAATGGTTGAGTGGAAAACAATGAAGTACCCTCAGGAGTTGTCGATAATAGGTTTGACTCAGTTTATTGACTGTAGTTTTACAGAGTAGAATATTACTGGATCTTAAGTTCTTTTCACCCCCAACAAACACCTACTTACCATGTACAGATTAGTAGTAGGGCATTTTTTGGTGGAAGATGAAAAGCTGTAGGTTTTTTTTTTTATTTGTAACTTAGGAATTTCTTTTTAATTGCTGTAACACTGGTTTGTAATTATTAACATTCCAGAAATACAACTTCACACCTTGATAAATGTTTACATCATACCATTAAAGGTCTAATTGCCATGCACCACTATACAATCAAACCGTCATACTCATTACACTTGTGCCCTCCACCTCCTTCTTCTCTGGTAGCAACCATTTTGTTGTCTGAATCAGAGGGTTTGTTTTTATCATGTTTTATTTGTTTCCACAAATGAGTAAAATCATACAATAGTTATCATTTCCTTTCCATTGAACATAATCATCACAAGGTCCATCCATGTTGCAAATGGCAGGATTTCATCTTTGTTTTTTTCTTTATAGCTGAGTGTATTTCTTTGTGTGCACATACATAAACACACACCATATCTTAATCCAGTCATCTGTGATGAACACAGGTTATTTCCATCTCCTGGCTATCTTGAACAGTGCTTCAATGAACATAAGCTTGCATATATCTTACTAATTAGAATTTTCATATTATTCAAATAATCAGCAGTAGCATTGCTGGATCATGCGGTAGTTCTGTTTTTATTTTTTAAGGAACCTTTACACTGTTTTCCACAGTGGCTGTACTAGTTTACTTTCCCACCAACAGTATATGAGGATTCCTTTGTGCAACTTTGCCAACATTCTTTTCTTGTCTTTTTGATAATAGGCATTCTCACAGGAATATTGTGATAATCTAATTGTGGTTTTAATATGCGTTTCCCCATTAAAAAGTGATGGTGGACATTTTTTTCATGTGCCTGTGGGACCATCTGTGTATCTTCTTCGAAGTGTCAATTCATTTCTTCCCCTATTTTGTGATTGGATTGTTTTTGTCTTTGAGTTGTATTTGTCCTCTACATATTTTGGATACTAACTTCTCATCACATGATGTGCATATGTCTTCTAGTTAGTAGATTGCCTTTTTGCTTTTTGTAGTGGTTTCTTTCACTATACCACAGATGTGGTCCTATTCCCTTGATGTTAGAGTTGAATCCGACATCATAGAGATGTTTATGTCTTTAACATAAAAGACATACGTAAGACTGATGTCAAGGAGCATACCACCTGTGTTTACTTGGTATTTTGTAGTCAAACATTTAAGTCAATCTGTTTTGAATGAAGTTTCGTGTCTGGTGTAAAGTACTAGTTATTTCTTTTGCACGTGGCTGTCCAGTTTTCCCGACAGCATTTGTTGAGAGACTTTCTTTTCTCTGTTGTTTGCTTTGATCCCTTTGTTGCAAATTCACTGTCCATGTATATATGAGTTTATTTTGGGGCTTTCAGTTCTGTTTCATTGATCTGCGTGTCTTTTTTATTCCAATACTATGCTGTAAAGTTGTATTAAGCATGACTCTTGCATTAAGGAATCTATTGGGTTACTAAGTTACATTTACATGTAGTTTGAAGGTAAATTTACACAAATTCTTGGTTTTTAACTTTATTGCAATACTCTTTTTCTAAAAGTTTTCTGGTGGGTTGATACATACATCTAGCAACACTATACATTATAACTTTGTTAGACTATTACTAAAATATAAAAATAATTTTAATGTAAGGGGACCTATCACAATAACCACAAAGTCTAAAATAAAAGTGCTCTAGTAGCAGACTCTTCAACTTGTTCTAATATTTCCTTTATCATAACAATTTTAGTTTTTATTGATGTGAAATTGGGAATTTGTGAGATATCCAGACATTTCTTGTTATACTGCCCTTGAAACATGCAGTATTTGATAACTGTTCATATTTGTGCTCCTTGCTGCTGTACTCTGTGGCAGTAGCATCAAGGAGAGTTTTATATGCAGTAAAGTGCTCAGCACTTCACTGTAACTGCTTGTGTATGAATTCTTGTGCTATTGCTAACTAACTGTGTGGTCCCAAGTAAATGCCTCAGTTTCCCTAGCCTCAGTTCTACATTTGTGCAACTGTTTTCAATTATTTTCATATTCATTATTTGACTTGTTTCTGACAATGGTTTTTCTCCCTTTACAGATAAATGAAGGCTCAATATTAGTAAAAGTCTTGCTTAAATCATTCACCTATTTTTTCTTAGATACCAGATTTAAACATCATACTTAATGTATTTCATTTTGTTTGTCTGTAGTTCCATTGCTCTTCTATATTATACCTTTATTTTGCTGGTTATTTTAAAATCCTTCCCATTTAAATTTTATGAATGTTTTCCCTGTTTACAGGGAAAAATTTTATATATATAATTAAACCAGTTTAATTCAGAAAAGCATAAAGTCACATCTCTAATCTTTTGTATCTCAACACTTGAAATCTGTGGTTAAATAGATAGTCCCTTATAAATTTACCTTACAAATAAAAAGTTCACCATATCCTCATTCAGATGAGCAGAAATTTAAAAGGTTTGTTTGAAGTATTATAGCTTTGTTTTCTTCTTATTACTGATTCTTTTGTACTTTTGTCATTTGTTTTAGAACTTCAAAAATGCAGGCCTTAGACTCTAGGTCTGTGCATTTGAGTGAGTGGCAGAAGAATTACTTTGCAATTACATCTGGCATGTGTACATCAGGACAGAAGGCAGATGCATACCGTGCACAGATACTACGAATTCAGTATGCGTGGACAAACTCGGAGATCTCCCAGGCTTGTGCTACCAGACTCTTTAAGAAATATGCAGAGAAATATTCTGCAGTTATTGATTCTGACAATGTTGAAACTGGTCTGAATAACTATGCAGAAAACATTTTAACTTTAGCAAGATCTCAGCAAACTGACAGTGACAAGTGGCAGTCTGGATTGTCAATAAATAACGTCTTCAAGATGAGGAATGTGCAGGAAATGATGCAAACTGGCAAAAAAGTCAAAGACGCTTTGTTGACACCTTCAGATGCGTCAGTAATAATTCATAAAGAGGCTGTTGTCTTTGATCTTCCTAAATTTGGTGTTTGTAGTGGTTCTGGAGGTAGTGGTCCATTAAATAACTCCGCTCATGGTACAGACAGGACCCAAAATCTCCCAGAGAAAAGCCTTTTGATTTGCCCTCAGAATGCACCTGTGGCGAATGACATCCCTAAGTTGTGTCCTGCATCCTCAGCACCTTTTGGTGAACCAGCTGCAGCAAAATTCTATGCCACACCATTATTTGGAAATGTCAAAAAGGAAAATAATAGTTCTCCGAAAGCCAACATAGGACTGAACATGTTCTTATCTAATCAGTCTGGGTTTTCTTCTGATTGTGAAAATCTACAGGAAAGGAAAACTTTGTATGGTTCTGGTAACAATGATTTATTTTCCACCCCACTACTGAGTAAGGCTTTTTGTAAACCAGCAGATAATGGCCAAAGGGAGAACAGCTTGCCTGCTTTTAAAACTGCAAAAGAACAGTTATGGGTGGATCAGCAAAAAAAAAATCACCAGCCCCAGCGTATAGCAGGGTCTTCATATGGTGGTGTAAAAAAGTCTCTGGGAGCTAGTCGATCCCGAGGAATATTTGGAAAGTTTGTTCCTCCTATACCTAAGCAAGATGGGGGAGATCAAAATGGGGGAATGCAGTATAAGCCTTATGGCACTGTGCCTGCAGAACCAGCACATCCAGTGGATGAGCGTCTGAAGAACTTGGAGCCAAAGATGATTGAACTTATTATGAATGAGATTATGGATCATGGACCTCCTGTAAATTGGGAAGATATCGCGGGAGTAGAATTTGCCAAAACCACTATAAAAGAAATAGTTGTGTGGCCCATGCTGAGGCCAGATATCTTTACTGGTTTACGAGGTCCCCCTAAAGGAATTCTGCTCTTTGGTCCTCCTGGGACTGGTAAAACTCTGATTGGCAAATGCATTGCTAGTCAGTCTGGGGCAACATTCTTTAGCATCTCTGCTTCCTCCTTGACTTCTAAATGGGTAGGTGAGGGGGAGAAAATGGTCCGTGCATTGTTTGCTGTTGCAAGGTGTCATCAACCAGCTGTAATATTTATTGATGAAATTGATTCTCTGTTATCTCAAAGGGGAGATGGTGAGCATGAGTCTTCTAGAAGGATAAAAACCGAGTTTTTAATTCAGTTAGATGGAGCTACCACGTCTTCTGAAGATCGTATTCTGGTGGTGGGAGCAACCAATCGGCCACAAGAAATTGATGAAGCTGCCAGAAGAAGGTTGGTCAAAAGACTTTATATTCCCCTCCCAGAAGCTTCAGCCAGAAAGCAGATAGTAGTTAATCTGATGTCCAGGGAGCAGTGTTGCCTCAAGGAAGAGGAGATTGAACTGGTTGTGCAGCAATCCAATGGCTTCTCAGGAGCCGACATGACACAGTTGTGTAGAGAAGCTTCTCTTGGTCCCATTCGCAGTTTACAGACTGCTGACATTGCCACGATAATGCCAGATCAAGTTCGACCAATAACTTACATTGACTTTGAAAATGCTTTTAGAACTGTGCGACCTAGCGTGTCTTTAAAAGACTTAGAGCTTTATGAAAATTGGAACAAAACTTTTGGTTGTGGAAAGTAAATAGGACACTTGAAACTAAAAGATGGCATTTTTGTAGTACAATCTTTTCTACTTTGTAGCATAGGAAATTATTAATTGTACTTTATATTCTGAATTCTGTACCTCAAATAAAATAGAATAACAGAAACCCAAATTTTACAATTGACTTAGCCTATATTATATAAGCTTGATTTTCCTCCATTATTACCTGATTCGTAGACCTATTCATACAAAACGTGAATGAACTTTTGCTTCTTCTAGGGCTTCAAGATGTATAACTTGGTGAATAGTGAGCTCAAATTGAAATTTAAAAATCTCATTTGTGTCTGAGCATGTATCTGACTTATACACATCTTTTATTGAAGAAACTTTCTTCTGAGCAGCATATAATTCATAGGTATTGGCTAGAATAATGGTTTACATTTGAAACAGCCTTGCTTACTGTTATTTGAATAGATTTAAATATAACCAAAGCTAGAGTGAAAAGTGCCAGTTTTCACTTTGTTCTGGTTTGTGGCATCTTACAATTTCTTCGCGTACCAGAACTAGCTAATAAAACCATATTCATAAATAGCAGGGTGTTTAATAAATACAGGTTTTCAAATTTTAATGGTCTGGGTTTTTTTTTTAAAGATTTATGCATACAAGCACTGGGGTACAGTCCAGAGGTGTAGGGGGTGAGAGGATTCACCGAACAGAGTAGAGAACAGAACAGGTAAATTAACTGAAACACACTGCTGAGGAGAGCAGTGGACAAGGCAGGAGAGGTCTGCCCTGCCATGTGGGTCACCTCCCCACCAGCAGCAGGAATCCAACTCACTGCAGTGGCTGCCGGTTTGCGGTTACAGTGTGTTGCTTAACCCATTGTGCTACCGGGGAGGCCCAGGTGATGGATTGTTTTGTTTTAGCAGTAGTACTGGTTCATTTTCCAGGTGTTTTATACAGGAGTAGGGATGCACTCTGCATTTCCTTTTCTAGCCAGCCTTTTTTCCTTTAAAGTACATCATCATTTCCTTTGTTAACATACACTTGTGCAACATGTTGGCGCTATCATTTAGTCTTCTGTTAGTGGGCATTTAGGGCTGGACATTGGGTTGTTAACCTTTTGTTTACTTGTAAGCAAAAATACGTTGAACGCCTTACGTGACCTTTAAAAAAAAATACATGTATATTGCTTGAGTAAAATTTTTGATTCAAATAGTATGTACATTTTTAAGGTTTATGGTGCATATTCTAAATTGTCCTTTAGAATAGTATTGTTTCTGCTGCTGGGAATGCAAACTGGTCCAGCCTCTATGGAAAACTTTATGGAGGCTCCTCAGCCTTCTAAAAATTGAGCTTCCATATGACCCAGCAATTCCACTCCTAGGGATTTACCCAAAGGATGCAAAAACATTAATTCAAAAGGATACCTGCACCCCTATGTTTATTGCAGCACTATTCATAATAGGTAAGATTTGGAAACAACCCAGATGCCCAAATATAGATGAGTGGATCAAGAAGATGTACATATACACAATGGAATACTATTCAGCAATCAAAAAGAAACTAATGCCATTCACAGCAACATGGATGGAGCTAGAAGGGATTAGCTGACTGAAACAAGTCAAAAGGAAAGAAAAATATCAGTGAGTTTCACTAATAGGAATATAGGGGAACCAGATAAGGGGACCAGGGAAAAAATAACAATAAAATATAAGTCAGAGACAGTCTGCAGGAGAGGGGAATGGGAGAATCAGAATGAGGGAGGGAAGAGCACAAGGTACTATGGTGATGGTACACAAATGACTTGGTGGGAATTCTATGGGGACTATGCCTGAGAAAGCAAACACTTAAAAAATGAACAATGATGTAAAAAACATAAAAATTAAAAACAAACAGTATAACCTTGGACTCCCAGGTATTGGTGTAAGGAAGTCTGCAATTATTCTTCCCTGATACTAATTTTCTTTATGGACCACCCCACACCTTGGATCTTACAATTATTCCAGTTATTTAAATTTATCAGCAATTACCCTGTAGTTGTTAGTTGTGGGAGTCCAGCTCCAGCTCTGGCCAGGATCCTCATGGGAGGGATGGCCTAGGCTGGATTTGGCAAGGGAAGGAGGAGAGGGAGTAAGAAGACACAGACACTCAAGGTGCAGGTATCTCCTACCGACAGACTCAGCAGGTCTTTATACATTACAAGCAAATGGCGGGATTACATCAGTATGTGTATAGAGCAGGAAAATATCATTACAATTAAAAACAATTTGGGGGGCCTACCTGGTGACACTGGGTTGAGCGCCACACTGAACCATCCGCGGCACAGCCGCACATGGCGCAGCAGACCTCTCCTGCCTTGCCCACTGCTCCCCTCAGCAGTGTATTTCTGTTGATCTGCCTGTTCTGCTCCCCGCTCTGACTCTGGTGAATCCTCTCACCTACCATGACTCTAGCCTGTACCCCAGCTTTTATATGCATAAATAAATCTTTAAAGAAAAAAAACAACTTGGGGGGTCTTATGATCTCCAACTAAGATTAATGATGTATACTATTACGAAGTGAAACCTTTGTGCAAAATAGCATATTCCCATCAGTGTTTTTGATTGTAGTGCTTACACAAGTTATTTATTATTATTAGAGCGGGCACAGCAACTTTGCACAATCACAACCTAATGATTTGGTTTTTACTTTGAGTATAGACTAAACTACTAGTCACAAGGCATAAGATTAAAATAGTGTTAATGCTTAAAACTACAGGCCCCAGTAAAGGGGAAATACTAAAATTAAACCTAAATTATATCCAAACCACATATGATCTTTTAAAAGTAACTACTAAAAGTAACTTCACTAGATCCTGAACCTAAAACTTACAATCACAATTTAAGCAGAACAAAGGCAAAAGGGAGGGGAGGAGGGCAGGAAGGGCAATATTGTGACTTATTCACCTAGGCAACACAGCCTTTCATAATGGGCCAAGCTACAGAAGTCATTTCACCGTCCGGGGCTAGTTCCCCAAAGTAGATGTTCAAGTTTGGGAAACTACTTAATAATTAACTTTTGAGTTATTATTACTGAGCAACCACATTCTGGTTACAACTTTTACTATTTAGTTTTTTGGTATTGGTGGTCTTTATCAATTTTAGAGAATTTTGTGTTACATTATTTGCCAATCAGTAATTCATCATCAAAATGCATAGCAGCTAATTATTTTTTTAACAAAACAGCCAATCTTAAAACCACACCTCGTGGGTAATTTTCCAGTTAGCACTCAGCATGCCTTTTACAAAATGGTGACATTAATATCAGCTAAAATGGAGATCCGGCAGGGGCCAGCTTGTGGAGCACCCTGACATCTCAGGAGTGTCCCTCATACCTGGACCATTGTCAGACAGTACGAGTAGTGTAGGCCTCGCCAGTTATTGACTGAGTTTTAGTCTTATTTTTTATCAGTTTTCCTCAATAGCAACTTCTGTCAGTTCTGATTTGGGCCCAGTGTTCGCTGTCCACTGAGCTATTTCCCTCTACAGAACTCATTCAGATTGTGTCTTAGGAAAAAGATCTAGTTGTCTCAGCTTATCTTGGATTTAGCAGAATCCATGTCTCTGTTAAGGTATGAAATGGCTCCTGTATAGTCAAGTGAGAATCTATAAAGCTGGTAAGAAAAACCTTTTGAGTGTGGGAGAGACTAGACCTTTGTTTCTACATTTATCACAGGGAAACATTCTCTTAGTCTTTTGTTACTTGGAGGATGTTTCTGAGGCAGTGGATAGGAAATTTCCTGAAACTTAGACTTGAGCTTCCTCTCTAAATGCATAATCTTAAGAATACTCTCCCTTTGTTCTTGATATCTTTTCGAAGATTTTGCACCTGTCTATCTGCCTTTGACCTTCCAGTAGCTCATTTAGCAGTTTTAGTATTGTTTTGGGTCCTCTATTTCTGTATCCTTTATATGTATCTCAGAACTTCTATTCTCATTTTGCTTTTTCTATCTTGTATTCACATGGTCTTCTCTTCTTCAGGTTGTGTGTGTGTGTGTGTGTGTGTGTGAGAAAGAGAGAGAGACCTCACTTCCTTTTCTGTTGTTGGACACTGCAGATTTAGTTATATTTTCCTTTCTTATTTTACCTTGATATCAGGTCGGGGCAGGAGAATCTGGGTCTTAAAAACATCTCAGTGACTAACATCTTGGTCACCTCTGCCTCCTCGCCTAGCTATCCATAGCAGGCTCTGTTCAATGCTTTAGTTGTCTCAAGTTCCTGTACTTCCTGCTGCTCCTTTCTGCCATGGTTTGCAATCTACAAAGCTTGAATTTCCCTGTGTGGGGAATCTGATCCACAAGGCTGATACTCAGGAATTCAGTGGGACTCAGTGGGTTGTGTGCCCTATTGTTTGGCTATGGCCAGAGGCAATTACCCTGGTAATTCCATTTAGCAGCTTCACAGTTTCTATATTGTGTTCCTTTTTTTGATGTATTGTTTTTGTTTTTTTAATTTAAGTTAGTTTTTTACACATTCTTTTTCTGTCAAAAAAAACCCAGCTTTTTCAAAATAAAAATCCTTAAAAGGACCAAATTGTAGAATGAAAAAAACCTGAAACCAAACTAGTGATATGGAAGAGTAAGTTGTGGAACTAGTTCAGAAACTTAAGCGGAAAGATGAAGAGGTGGAAAGGACTTGTGTATTGTGAAAGACAGATTCCAGGAAATTAATATCCATAAAAGGAGAGAGGAGACAATAGTCACATTTTAAGAGCAGATAATTTCCTTAGCTAAATACAAAAGAATTCATGTAAAAAAGTTGATCACTGAGTGGACCAATTTGCAAGATTTGAGGATAGGGAAGAAATACCAAAAAATATTTTGGTGTATTTGGGTTCTCCAGAGAAACAGAACCAATAGGATATACAAAAATACATGAGATTTCTTATAATTTGCTCACTTGATTATGGAAGCTGGGAAGTTCCACCATTGGCCTTCTGGAAGCTGAAGACCTAGAAAGGTCAGTAGTGTCATATGGTCTGAGCCTGAGGGCCTAAGAGTCAGGAAGTGGATGGTATAAGTTCCAGTACCTGGAAGCTGAAGAACCAGTAGTGCTGAAATTCAAAAGCAGGCAAAGTGGTGTTTCAGTTCAGGAGAGGGAATTTGCCCTTTCTCCAATTCTTTTGTTCTGAACATGAGACTGTTCAGAAAGTTCTGGGGACAAATATTTTGCGATTAGAATTGAGGACAGACTGTTAAACAATATAACACCATATGTAAGAGAGCCAAAAGTGATCACACATTCTGTATGAGAAAAGGGGTTTGAGGGCCTTCAAGAATGACTTAGGCAAAATGAAAAATGAATCAAGATAGAGAACCCCCCAAAAAAGAAGCATAGTATATAATCTAATATCTATGAATAAAGGACCCAGTCAACTGTAAGCTAAAGTTTATCATAAAACTAAAAATTTACTAAAAATCATTACATTAAAAATAATCTGGGGGTCTCCCTTGTGGCACAGTGAGTTAAGCAATGCACTTTGAAGCAAACCAAAGCCACTGTGGCATGAGTTCGATCCCTGCCACCAGCCAAAAAGCTGACCCACATGGTGTAGCAGACCTCTCCTGCCTCACCCACTGCTGCCCTCAGCAGTGTACTTCAGTAGATCTGCCTATTCTGTTCCCCACTCTGTCTTTGGTGAATCTTCTCACCTCCCTCACCTCTGGCCTGTACCCTAGCTCTTGTGTGCATAAATAATCTTTTTTTAAAAAATAATCCAAGACTTAAACTCTAAATGGTTTCAACAAATGGGTGAGGGGAAAGAAAAAACACATACTGATTTTTTTTATTGTGTGTTTTGCTTGAGAGAGTTTCATGTATTTTCTGGTTAAATCTAAATGTTGATTGAAAATATCTAGGTTTTGAAGAAGGCCATCTTGGGAGTGTTGAGGTAAAAGGAAGACCTCATGGAAGGTGACTGACTTCAGGGCACAGATGAGGTGGGCTGGGAGGTAGAGGAACTCTACACCAGGACAGCCAAGGTCAGAAGGAAGTAGGAAGGTAAGGTGGGGCATCTCTAGGATCTCTCCTTAAACCATATGTTTTATCCACCAAGGTTTTACAGGAGTGAAGGAAAACAGCATCATATTTCTTGGAAATTGTAATGCTACTCTTCAGATAAGAGTATTAAAAGGAAAAAAAAATCAGGATTTTAGAACAATGTATCTAGGATGTAGGAAGAAGTTTAGAGTTAGGTCGTTGTAAATTACTAAACTTTGAGTATGTAGAAGCTAGATATAATACAGTGCCAAAGCAAAATAAATCTAGTCAGTAACTTAACCACTGTTTCCACTGTTAGGCCATATTATTAATTTGGAACCTACACTTATAATTAAATGAGGGCAGCTGCTGTTTTGCCAGGAAAATTACCTCAATAGCCATTTGTCTCCAAGAAAGGAGATGCTATCCTGTGTTTTCAATCATTATGAAAAATCTTGGGACAATCATAGCTGTTTCAAGGACCCAGTGATGAAGGCATTCTAACAAAACAATAACAGACATACTATCTCAGCAGGATGAATTTGTTACAGGGCAACCCTAATATAAAATGGGTTCCCCTCACTGGGTTCTCCACCTGCGCGCCCAGAAGACTTTTAAGAAGTCCCAACTCCAGGTACACGTGGCAAAAGTTATTAACAGGTTTTATTTTATGAAAGAAGGGGAATAAAATAGTAATAACACCAAAGGAAAAAGAGAGGGATACAAATCCACAAATACCCTACCAGGTCTAAGCAATGGCGCGTTGAGAGCTGGCTCCGAGTCGAATGAGATGGCTCCGAAGGAAGGGGTCTGGCTCCTCAGTAAGAGAGAGACCCCAAGGCTCACCTCTGGTTTTATAGCCAGCCTGGCTGCTTAACTCCACCCTCAGGTCCCAGGGATCCACTCTTCAATAATCATCTTATCGGATTTGTTGTTCTGGAACACTGATGGTCTGGAGTGGGGTTGGAGTCCACACACCCATAATCCATTTAGGACCACCTTTCCCCCTAACAAATTCAGTAAAGAGAACAGCCAAGGAACATTGGGAGTAAAAGGCACCTCCTCTAAGTGACAGCCCGGAGAACCACCAAGAAGCATTACCTTCCTACAGTCTCTACCCCCAGCTCATGAAAACTTTTCTTTGCAGTCAGATTTTCACCAGTTTTACATCTCCTGAGTGGGTCAGGACATCTAGCATAGGGTTTTTCTTTGTGTGTGTGTGTATATATGCACATACATAAAATACATAATAAGAATTGGTCTCCATTCACAAGAGGGCAAAATAGATTTGGATCACTTTCTATACTAAACACAACTAAAAAATCAAAATATTAGTTCAAAGGAAGATCCAGATGTTCATCAACAGACAGAACTTTCCTGAAGGTTTTGAACTTAGGTTTTTAAAGACCAAGTAGATATCCGGATTACACTGATAGTGAGAGAGTGTCCGCCCACCTCTGATATTCAGTGGGAATAAAAAAGGCTGCACGATGATTCCTATATGTCTATATGGAAGCAAAGGAATGCAAACAAACTCCAGAATGATGTGTAAGGATAATTGGGAGAGTTTATTTTTCTGGGAGGAGACGCTGGGGATGAGGATGGAGAATGTCCACATTTGACTTTACACACACGATATAGATGTTTTGTTTACAACAATAATGTACTATTTTTGTAATTAAATGAATCCAAACAGTATTTTTAAATTATTGGGCATAGCTTTCTCGAATTCTTTAACTGGACTTTTTTATTAAAAAATATTTAGAAGTCTTTAGGTTTGTTAGAAAGGGAGAGACAAAGAGTAAGACTTGAAAACCAATACTGTAAATTCCTCTTAGAAAATATGCATTGCATATGAAAAACGGTTTTGCAAAGATGATGACCAAACAGAAAATAAATCTTTAAGAAAAAAAGTGGAAAGTCTCTATGCTTTGCGCATATATAAGATTGTATTTAGAGTAAATCAGAATCAGAATCCATAGCAAATAGTTATTCATCCAACTCCAAATTGAGCAAAGCTATCAAAATTACTTTAAAAACTATCCGTGAGTCAAATGGAGATTTCATCTGCATGTTAAGAAACTGAAAGCTCAGAAGCCCATTTTACAAAGGAATCTTTGAGCAAGCAACATATATGCATAACATTACATCTGTGACTATGGAAGTGGATAAATTCTATTTTATTGGAGTTTAGGGTATAGATAGTGTCGAACTCTCACATCTGGAAGAAATGACATGGCCACACATGTTTCTGACCCAGTGGAACACCGTAACCCCAAATATATAATAATCTTCTGGAGACATAATTTCACAAAATACAGAAAATTGCTGTAAAACTAGGGCATGATTGCAATTTAAGGGAAATGGTGCAGATAAATCTATTTTAATGGATAAGCTTACTAGATGCAAAATAAATATGTCAGCACTTCATTATTTATTCCTTTCAAGCAACATAAATTAGAATAGAAAATGCACATGATAGCTAATCTGCAACTGTATACATAGAAATGAAAAACAAAAAAAACAAAAAACAAAACAAAACAAAAAAAAAACCCTGTGTTTTTCCTAAGCCATTTAGTACTTTGGAAATACTTAATCCTACTCCATAATTAATTGCAAAGGCTCTTTTTCATTTCCACTACCCAATCTATTGTAGACCTTCTATGTGTCCTATAGTACCTAGGTTTTAAGTTGTTCATTTCTGAATAGAGTTCATAAATTCGCTTTTGATAAAATGATTCTCTGGGCACTACGGGTGTTTTTATTCAGGAAAAAACAGTGTAGTGAAATGACAGAGAGAACCTCCTGGCATTGCTGCCAGACAAAAGGGAAATTGCTGATAAGTCCAATCTAAGTATCTTCCAAAGACTGTGATAGCCTCCAGCTCGGTAATGCTTGGTGTATTGAGCAATGTTATTTAGCAAGGAACAAGGCTGGTCTTTCTTGCAGCCTACGCAGTAGATAAATTAAAAAGGGGAACCAAAAAGTTAAAGTAAATTACTATTACTTAAGACTCTCCTGAAACTAGAAATTTAGAAATCAAGTCGTAGTTATGTCACTGGACAAGGGAGATGATCTGGGGGAGATACATTGCCTCAATACAAGTCAACTATTCACTACTCTGCCCCCAGAAATCAGGATGAATGAGGGATCCTGCTTCCAAACCAGGAAAAGACTCTTAGGATGCTCTGGTCAAGATTGAAAAGAGTATTCCACAGACATTGAGGAGGACAGGATTGGAGTGAGAATAAGAAAAGAGAGTTCCAAGGAGGCCTCTCTGAGGGTTGGGGCTAGGAGTCTATGTAGGTTTTAAGACTGGGAGTTGAAAACAAAGGAATTAAACTTTATTGGCTGAGAAAGCAAGGAAAGTGGACTTGGCTGAAGTTCATTTATTGTTGCTGCTGTGTGAACACCAATCAATGGCAGCATGGTGGTCATGCAGGGTTCCTGGTCAGCTCCAAGGTTGCTAGAACATTGCCCAGAGGCTCCGGTTTGAACCAGTCTCTTCTCAAGGCCTGTGAATCTTTTCTTCTGGGTCTGTAATTCCTTTTTTTCTTTTTTCCCCCTTAGCAGCCAATTTAATAAATTGTAAAAAGATAATTCACGAATGTCCAGATTGGGGGGAAGTTAGTAATGAACATAATGGGCGAACAAAATTCGTGGCAGAACTGTCCAGATCTAGAGTCATTCATTTTTTTGTCCTTGAGTCCTGTCCTGTCTTTGCCCTGGGGCCCATTCTATCTCAGTTACATATTATAAAAAAAAAAAAAAAATGGGGAATTCAACATGATATCTCCTTTATTAGTTCAGTATATGTTAATTTATGTAAAACATATACACACTTTATAATATTTTAGAGAAAATATTTTTAAAAGGCAAAGAGGTTCACTGTAAGCTCAGCTTAAGATAAATGAGCTCCTGGGATCTCCCTGGTGGTGCAGCGGGTTGAGTGCCGCACTGTGAAGCATCCGCAGCACAGCAGCACGAGTTCGATCCGTGGCCAGGGAGGGGACCCACATGGCGCAGCAGACCTCTCCTGCCTTGCCCGCTGCTCCCCTCCGCAGTGTATTTCAATCGATCCATCTGTTCTGCTCCCCAATCTGTCTCTGGTGAATCCTCTCACCTCCCAGCTCTTGTGTGCAAAAACAAATAAATCTTAAAAAGAAAAAAGATAAATGAGCTCCTCTAAGATTAATTTTCAACTTTAAACAGATGAAACTGAATTTGTATTGAAAAAAAAAAAAGCCCACTGCATTTTCTAAGGTGACCATAAACAAAAGTACAGGCCCAAGGTCCAAAAATAAAACAAATAAAATGGGTAATTTTTAGTAAAAAATCTTCAAAGAAAAAAATTCCAGGTACCAAAATTTAAGGATCTTATAATACTTGACCCTTCATGTTTCCTGTTCTTCATTTTTCATGAGGATGATGGTCTCTACTTAAAAATAATTGTAAGGAGTGGGAGATATATATTTTAAAATGTTAGGGAAGCAATACACCCTGAAACATCTTCCCACCACTGTCTCTTCCTTTCTTCTCTATATTTTTTTTCAAGAGTTATTGGAAGCTTCTTGATTAATGTTTGGGAAAGAAAGTACTTTCTTGTCTCTCTCTCTCTTTTTTTAAAGATTTATTTATTTATGCATACAAGAACTGGGGTACAGGCCAGAGTCACAGCAGGTGAGAGGATTCACCAGACAGAGTGGGGAGCAGAACGGGTAGATGGACTGAAACACACTGCTGAGGAGAGCAGCTGGCGCAGCAGGAGAGGTCTGCTGCGCCATGTGGGTCCCCTCCTCGGCTGGCAGCAGGGATCTAACTCGTGCTGCTGAGCCTTGTATGCTTCACAGTGCTGCGCCACCAGGGAGGCCCACTTTCATGTCTTTTTTAAAGAAACTGAAACTCAGAGAAATCCTCTTTGCAATAAGTTTACCTTGAGATGTGTTATTTTCCATTTGGATCCTATGATAAATTGCCAAGTGGCATTCCTCTTCCAGATTCTCCCAATTACAGTACATTAACACAATCCTAACTGTAAAAAATGTCTTCATGTCTACAGTGAATTTAACTATAATTTATGCTCATTAAAAAGTATTTGAAAATATTAAAATTACAACTATATTGACTCATGAGAAATGAGATTGATGGTCTTGGCAAGAGACCTGGAAATGCATTTTCTCCAGCAACTAAGTACCTGGGAAATGTCAAGTGATTTCCATGACCATCGGCACCACCAGATCTCACTCCAGATCCCCGGCCAGTGCCTGCACTTTGACAAGATCCCTAGGAGATTTAAAGCTACACAGTTTGAGAAGCTCTGGCTTAATGAAACAGGGGAAGTTATGTAATTGAATGATGTTGAGCAACATTTTAAAACAGCCAGTTATAAACAGCTACTTTTGAATACGATGCTATGTCATTTCCAGCAGTCACATTGCTCATCAATAGATCAATTTATCTGTACTGATTTTTGACTTACTAATTTCAGTTTTTGATCTATTAGTTAAAGAGTTTTACAAATGGTTACATTTATTTTTAAATATTTATTTATTTATGCATACAAGCACTGGGGTACAGGCCAGAGATGCAGGAGGTGAGAGAATTCACCAGAAACAGAGTGGGGAACAGAACAGGCAGATTGACTGAAGTACACTGTTGAGGGGAGCAGTGGGCAAGGCAGGAGAGGTCTGTCGTGCCACGTGGATCACCTCCCCTGCCCTCCAGGGGCAGGGATCAAATTCATGCTGCAGTGGCTGCAGTTTGCTCCATAGTGCGTTGCTTAACCCACTGTGCCACTGGGGAGGCCCCATCGATGTGTATATTAAACCATTTATATGGTGAGATGGTGATGGGGAATACATGGGGATTACAATTAATGGCAAGTATATGTAAATTTTAAAATATTTTAATAAAAAAAGAAAAAAAAAGAAAAAAAAGAAACCATTTATAGTCACATGACTGTTGAATTGTTAAGTAAATGTCATATTGCTCTTTTACTTTTTGTCCTATCTTCTTCCTTCCTTGTTCATATTTCCTGTCTTCTTTTGGATTACTTGGATTTAAAAAAGCAATTCCATTTATGTTTGTTCTTAACTTTTAACTGTAACTACTTCTTTTCTTTTTCTAGTGGTGTTTTTTTTGGGGGGGGGTTATTGTATACAACTTTATCACCATTTATTCTAATGCTGCTATGGCATTTCATAGAAAGTATGAGAACCTTAAATATTGTACTTAAATAGTGAACCTTAGATAGGGCTTTCTTCAGTACTATCTTTGGTTGTCATGGATTTTACTTTTGCATAAATTATAAAGCCCATACTATATTTTTACTATTTTTAAGTAAACAACGAATTATCATTTAAAGAGATTTGAGTGATAAGAAAATGTTGCATCAATGACACCAAAGCCATAAAGAAGACAAACAGGAGTCATGGAACCGGCTGTAAGATGCAGGTTCCCCTTGATACAGGACCTTGGCGTTTTTATTGACAAGGGTGGGCCAAACTGAACACTGGATCGTGGGCTTCAGGGAGGGTGAGTATATACCCAACTCCCACCCATGGCTCTAATCTTATTAATAAGGCATTCCACTGATCAGACCCTGGTGCACAAGGCACATCAGTATTACTCCAGGATAATCAAGTGTCCACTCTTGTCTAACTTGAAAGAAGCCTTGTATGCTATACCCACAAGAAAACATCCTACATATTTATCTTCGTAGTTGCCAATTCCATAGTTTTTCATGCCTTTCTGTATATTCATATTTTCATCTGGCCTATGAATGTGGGGATCCCCCGACCTCATAGATGAGCAAATTTTCCGGAGAGTAAAAAAATTGCCAAGTCTTATCTAAGTCAGGAATTTAAACTCCAGTCAGAAAGTGCCCAGTGGTTATTTTCCTTCCTGCTGTGGGCAGAGGAGGTGTAAGCAGCAGTAACAGGCAACATGAAGGTAGAGGAAATGCTGCTCTGGTATAAGATTATTTTGAGCAAAGGCAATTGGAAAAAAAAAAATAGCAGAGACAGAACAAGTTGTTAACCTCTCCCATCTGCCTAAATGGAAAATATAGATTCTCTTTGTGAAGTTGTCCTCAACTTCCCATGCAAGGGAAGGGATAACCATTCCATCACTGGAGATGAGCTAACACTGAGTCTACCCAAATAAACCTTACTAACTTGTACTTAGCTACCATTAGTTTCCCCACGCTTTCTCACCCCTAGAAGCTCAAAATTCCTTTCCTTGATCATATTATTCTTTAACTTTATTTTCTTTTATCCAAGTGGTACAAAATTCTCAAAGTCTAGCTAGTTTTTTGTATATGAACTCCTCTGATGTCATATAAAACTTTTAACATACGGTATAATTATATCCCTTTTCTCTGGTTGCTCCATTGGGTTACTTCACAGACGTGGCCATGAACCTAAAGGGTAGAGGAAGATTCTCCTTCTCTACCAAGGCATTCAGGATCACGGCTCTCAGAACCTGGAGGTGGAGGGGAAAAGAGGCTAGGAATGAGAAAGATCTTGTTCTTGTTCCCTTTATCCCTTACTCAGGCAGGGGAAAACTCCAAGTTCAAGATGGGACCCTAGTTAGGTATAGAATGGGAGAATCCATCAATGTTGGAAGAGTTCCGCGTTTGAGATGAGCCCTCTCTACATCTCTGGTTAGTGTCCCTAGGGGTCTCCCTAGACTCCTACTATTTATGTTAACAGAGTTTATGCAAGAAATGGTTTCAAGGGCAATTTGAATATCAAATCATAAACACACGAAACTACATATTGACCTGGTTACAAACCTGTATAAACCTTTAAATGACCAAGTTCTCAGAGTGAGTTTTTCACAGTCCATAGCTTTAGCGTCTCCTTCTCTGGATGGGAGAGTGGGATAAATATGCAAAAATAGCTTTCCCCTCCCTCCCTGCAGCTGGAAGACCTCCTGGAGAAAGATTCGTTGTCGGTCTGTCTGTTCACCACTAGGTGGCGAACTTCTCCCAGCTTCTCAGTGCTCTCGTGACCCTGGGTGTGATGTGCGCATCCCTTTGAAACTTGAGAGCATATTAAGGAATTTCACTCAGATATTAGGAAATGTTTAGTCAAATAATTTATTAAGTATGCTTTAATTTTGTGATTCTTCACTTTTGTCTTCTTAAAGGACGATGATGGAAGAATGATAATACATAGCTGAAGAGGTGTGAACTTTATAACTGAATCACACAGTGTAGTACACCAGTTACTGTAATAAAAAATATAATAAAACAAGAAATAAAAAATGTTTAATTAATTGAATTTTTAATACATTCTGACCTGTACTTATTACTGAAAGACTTCCAGAGGAGTTGGTTCATTGACACTTGATTTTGTATATTTGAAAGAAAAGTGCCTTGAATCTCTTTTAAGCCATCTGTTTTTCCCTGGGTCAACCAGCATCACATCAATATGGTGGAGACACAAGTTACTTGCTCTTTGCATTTCTGTTTCATCTGCTGTAGTATTTCTGGTTCTCAGCACAGAAACAAATCACACACAAAATGACAAGTTTGGCATGAACTGACTAACCGCTAGTGTTGCAGGGTAGAGAGGGGGCACCCCAGAACCCCCAAACCTGCCCTCTCTAAATGGGTTTTGCCATCTGCGGCATTAAGACAAACATATAAGACCTTTAATGGAAAGAAACTTTAATACAATTAGGGTACAATACAGAAAGGACAAAGAATATAGTTACTAAGTTAAGCATTCAAAGTTACCCATCTCCTTGAGGGTAAAAGTTTAGTTAAATAGGATCGGCCCAAAGCAAGGCACAAAAGCCTGCCACAAGTCTAAAGGACTTTTTAGTAGAGACCCATAGAAAAGGGTCAGAAAGAGTTAGACAAATTCGGGAGGAAAAGAGCAAAATTAAAATCAAGATGAAAGCTGCCATTATTAAGCTCCCCACGGGTCTCTCACCCACATCTGTTCCAACCAGTCCAAGACCAAAAAGCAAGTGCGGTTTTTTCACATGTCCCTCTGGTCCACGTGCCTCCTCCAAGCCTCCTTGCTGCTCTCCATCCTGCATCCTTCTTCCTCCCTTCCTTCTGTCCTACTATCTCCGCTCTCCAACATCTTCTTATCCCTGCTCAGCTCCACCCCTTAGGGTGGAACCAGGATCTGGAACTTCCCCCTTTCCTGGGGACCACCCTGTTACACTAGGACATTCCACAAGAATCTTCTTTTCACATATCGTCTTGAAGTCATTTTTGGAGTCAGTGGGTTTTAAGCACAGGGTTCTTGGGTTCACTCTGGGCAACGTTTTGCCTGAGCTACCTGTTCGGTGGCACGCAGCGAGTTTCTTCACAGGCAGAGACGTTAGTTATTTTGAAGAGCGGGTTTATTGGGAAGAGAAGGAAAGTAGAAGACACTTGAATAGGCACAAACAGGCAGGAAGAGCTGCCCCTTTGTAGGGGCAGCATTGGGTTTTATCCTCTTCTTTTGGTAGGGAGAGACTCATCTTTGTGAAGTGGTTAGATTGCTGCCAATTTTGGACACCTATGCAGAACCAGAAAGAGACCTGCGACTCCACAGTGGGCAATCTCCATATCTTTACCCTCAGGTCTGTTCTCCCAATATCCCCTACAGCATCTGATATGCGCTAGAGCCTTATGCCTTGTGATAACGCAATGGCGCCTAGGATCTGATTTTCTATAGCTGGTTTAATGGTCCTGTTTATCCCCTCTACCCCACCTCCTTGTGTGAGTCATGTTTTGGTCTAATGTTGTGATGCCTCTGTTAGGTTTTCTAGTCTTTTCCTCTATCAGTCTACACTTTCCACTTCCTATCTTACATCTGTCCCACTCCTCTTACAGTGAGTGTTCTCAGTCTTTGTTTTTACAGAAGAGGTAGGTAAGATTGAGTTATGTTAAATAACAAAAATCCACCCAAGTTAACTTTAAAGATCTAACTGGCTATCTTCATGAATTGAGTACCATTCCATTTAGTAAGTAGAAAGATGCTGCAATAAGTTGTATAAACTGGAAGGTTTTTATATAGTCAGAAGGAGGGTGGGGATAGTTATTAGTAACAAAAAAGAAAGACTAGTTCAGACAAAACCACTTTCCCTTAGGGCAAGGTGGGGGTGGGGAGAAGAGGGATGGTGTCTTGCCTTACAGTTTACTTCACTAGTGCTGATGGGGCAACTGTAGATTAGTTAGTTTAATTTCTACTTTGGGGAGAAGCTGAAACTATAATTAAGTTAGACATTGTCTTGGTGGGACTTGGCATGAAAAATGGTGGAGGATAAGAATGGAAAAAATGGAAAAGAGGAGTACAAGACCAGAAGCCTGGCTCACAATGCCAAGAGCTGGACGTGGGGGTAGAAGGATTAGCATAGCCTTTAACCCAACTATAGGAACTAAGATCCTAGGTGCCAATTCCTAGATCACAAAGCACAAGACCCAAGCAGCTGCAGGGGGTGTCCGCAGCGCAGACCTGAAGGTAAAGATATGGAGATTGAGGGCCATTGTAGAGATTTTACCCCTTTTAAATGCTACACAGTTGATTCCAAGTCGACAGCAAACAAGCCACTCCAAGAAGGAGTGAGCCCCTCCTAAAGAAAAGAAGTCTATATTAGTGCAATCTCTGCACTTGCCCAGGTCAGCAGTCCTTCTGCCCACCTGTGCCTATGCAGGTGCTCCTTCTCACCATTCTCCTCTTGTTAGGGGGAAAGACCCTCCTGAATGGATTACACAAATAGGTTATGGACTTCGACCCCCATTCCAAACCTACAAGATCCAAGGACTACAAATCCCATAAGGTCATTATCAAAGAGCGAATCACTGGGACCTGAGGGTGGAGTTGAGCAGCCAGGCTGAATATAAAAGTAGACACGTGGGCCTTGGGGGAGGGGGGGTCGCTTTTTCCTGGGGAGCCAGCTCTCAGTGCACAGTTGGGTTCCAGCTCCAAGGAACTGGTAGGATATTTACAGATCTGTAGCCCTTTCTTCCCCTTGTGTTATTCACTACCCTATTTTCCCCTCCCTTGTAAATAAAACCCTTTATTAACCTTTATTGTGTGTGCCTGCAGTTGGGGCATTATAAGTGCCGTTCGAGCGTGCGGGTGAGGACTCAGTCAGGCAAACCCATTTTATATTAGGGTTGCCCTGTAACACTCTGAGGGCAGGAGCCTCCTGCCTGCCCATGACCTGTACCTGCCGGGGCTTCTCCTCACTGACCTCCCTCCGCAGGGGCAGCTCTGTGAGGCCACCTGCTTGAAGCACTGCAGGCCTCTCTCACCAAACCTGTCCCTTTTGGGAAAGTTCTTTCTGCCCAATCATATCTATGCAAGTGTCCTTTACTCTTTTATCCCTTTCTCTAATAAAGCTGCTCTTCTAAATATAACTAATGTCTCTGTCTCGTAGAGAAACTCATCTGGGAAACTCACCCTGTGATGCTGAAAGGGGAGCTCTGATGAAATCTTTCCCAGAGTGAACCCAAGGACTCTTCCAAACCCACTGACTCCAAAAACAACATCAAACAACTCCATTTGGGGCCCAATTCTTCACTTTACAAGTAACTCCCACCCAACATACAGGGTTAGGAACCTTTAGAGCTCTGTGTAGCCTGAGTGTGGATACGTGGTAGCTGTGATGTTCTCAGTTCTGTGCTTTGCAGCAGGGCGTAGAAAATCTGGCACTCAGGTGGCTGCTGATTGATGGTCACAACTTTGCTGGAGAATCCCTAGTTCTCTGGTGGAAGTTTCTGGAAGTGGTTCTGGAAGTTTCTGGCTTTCAGTGGAGACTAACAGGCTCCACCAAAGGAAAAACCAGATGATTAGAATTGACATTTGTCTTCAAGATTCAAGAACAGCTTGAACTCCAGGGACATGGGGAACCTTGTAAAGGGAAGATCCTGACATGCAAATGCCTCCTGGAGCCCCCGGAATCCACACAGTGTGAATGTGTGGACATAGTAGCTTTCACAAGGAACATTTCTCTAACTGCAAAGGAAATTAGGCAAGCAGTTTATTTAGGAGAAGCAGAAGCAAGAGGAAAGTGATTTGCCTTCTTTTCCTCTTTTTCTCCAGAGGGAGCATGATCCTGCAGAATCTACCAGCAGGGCCTAGTGAGTTCTTCCCTATTTGCTGGAAATCCCACCCTCCAGCTCTGCTCATCACAGTTTCTGTTTTGCAGGTCACTCCTTGAGGGAGTGGGAGGAAAGGGTACAAATGGAGGCCATAGGGGAACCCAAGTAGGCCCCAGGCTTAATTGGAAATAGGATGGAAGTCTGGTAGACCCTGGGGGCTCTTGTACTGAAGGAAAGCCAGCTCTTAACTTAGCCAACACCTTGAAGGGCCCAGTGGACCTACTTTATAAAAAAAAAAAAACAAACCACAGGTCCTCAGGCAAATGTAATTTCCCTCCCTGCTGAGGGAAAAATCTGGTCCCCAGAGAGGAAGCAAAAGTTGCTGCATAATTTGAATATGGAAGGCAGGCTTCAGGATTCAGTACCCCAATGCAGGTTTACTGGGAGCACTTGGTTTACTTGTTAAGGGAATTAGGGTTTGTCCGGAAATCCCCTGTTCCAGGCCTGTGCTGGGCACTGGGGATAAGCGTGGGTTTCTCATCAGTACTTTCCAAGAGAGCTGTCTGTGATGATGCGAAAGTTTCACATTTGAGTTGTTTAGTTGCCTGTGGCTTATCGAACAGGAGGAATGTGATTATTGCAACAGAGCAACTGTTTTTTTTCTATTTTATTAAATTTAAGCAGTCCTGTGTGGCCAGTGACTATTGTATGTAGGACAGCTCTGTTCCACCTATGTCTGTTTGGGGGAGATAGAAGCTCTTTGTGATATGTATTCTAGCATTTCCTTGCTACAGGTGTGGAGAAAGAGGCTCTATTTCCCCAGCAATCAAGAAGAGGGATTTCTCTTTGCTTCTGGAAGACATGAGTTTTAGCTACGATGCATTTGATCTCTTGATATGCTTACATTGGGTTATACGTTCACCCAGAGTGTGGGTAAATGGCTATCATTCTAAAGGTAAGAAATTGTCTTTCTTTTTGATTGACATGATCCTGCTATGCACCAATGACTTCCAGCCAGGCCACTGGGAGCATGAACTGCCCTGGAGCCCTGCAGCATGATGAAGGGCACGGTTCCCACTGGTGGCAGAGGTCAGAGGTGGGGAATCGCGTAAGGCTGTGACTCACTGAGCTTCTTTCCCATGGTGAGGCTAACAAGACCTGTCACAGGATTGCTGTCCACACCACCCAGCTGTACCCTTTTCTTCTGGTATGTTTGATCCACAGACAAAGACTCACTGACCTGTGTTCCTGTAGGTGATGCAGTGCAGTGGATATGCTGTCTAATTCCTGAGACCTGAGACCTGGCATCCAGAAATGCTGGCCTTTTCCATCTGTTCTGGAAATGCTGGAGGAAGCTGGCAATTCCAGTGTGATAGTGAGGCCTAAGGGCAAGTTAGAAATTGGGCAGCTTCATTTTTTTGCATATGGTAGACACAGTTTTGGTAGCCCTATTCATTGAATAAGCTGTCTCTGTTCCATTGAAAATTCTTTGCTCCTTTGTCAAAGATCAGTTGTCCATAGTTGTGTGGTTTTACTTGTGTGTAGATGACTGGATCAAGAAGAGGTGGTGCATATACACAATGGAATACTATTCAGCAATCAAAAATGATAAATTAGGGCCATTTATAGAAAGATGGATGGAGCTAGAGGGAGTTATACTCAGTGAAACAAGTCAGAAGGCAAGAAAAAATTTCAGATGGCTTCACTTTGGGGAGGAATGTGAAAGAGCAACAACTACCAAAAAAAAAAGAGTAAGCTCAAGGAAATGGGCAATTACCACCAAAAACAAACAAACAAACAATAACAAAAAACAAAACCAAAATGTCAAAGATAAACTAAAGGGACTATGAGGGAGGAGGTGAGGGAGGACAAAGATGGGGATAAGGGTAGAAGGAGCACAAGGGGCTGAGGTGATGGTGCAGGGGTGAAATGGTGGTGGAAACTCCCTGGGGAATACAAATGATGTCAAATATAATTAAATAAATCTAATTAAAAAAAAAAAGAAATTGGGCAGCTTTGGGGAGGTGAATAGATGAGACCCTGGAATAGTTAAGCCTTGGTACAAAAGGAAGGAAGGAGCCAGGAGATAGGAAAATGCAAGCTTCTGAGAAAAGGCCAGGGCATTCAAACACAAGGAAGAGCTAATGGATGCAAACTAAGGTAGACTCCCGGCCCCCAAAATTCCAGATGGACTAGATTCCAGGTACAAAAAATTCTAAGTTAAGTGGGAGGGACCATGGAGGAATAAGCAATCACAGACAGACTGGTAAGTTTTTAGAATAATAAGGGAAAGAAAGCATATATTCCCTAAGGTTTGACTCCACCTCGGCTCTCTTGCCCCTCCCAGGTACCATATACCTGGGAGTCTTTATTCTTCCTGTTTTCCTCAATGAACCTTTCTTTTAAAGACAAAGTTTGCTTCTTTCTGCTTACTTATCTAAAAAGTCTGTGAATTCCTTTCTGTGGCTTCATGAGACAAGAACCCGTGGTAATTACTAGGGTGAGAGGCTGTGGCAGCTGCAAAGTAATCTTGCTCACTGGCATCAAAACCATCAATGTTTTTCTTTTTCCTCATATCAAGAAATGTTTAGTTCAGAAAAACTGATATTGGAAAGTGAAGATTTAACAGTTGTACTTATCCAGCACCCTGTGTGCTGCCCAGTCAAGCATTATACCCCACAGGGTGCTTGGCAGAGTGCTGGAAGGCTGTGCGGTTGATTGTGGCTTTATAAATGTGATTTTAAAGACGTGGGGATTGTCACTAACAGCAAAGATCTATTTTTTTTTTCAGCTCATCTCTCTTCTGGGGGGAAGATCTATTTTTATCCTAAGATTGGGTTAAGGATTTTGAACAATATCAAGCAGGGCTGGTCAAGTAAATTCTTCTTGAACCTCACTTAATCCAAGAAGGTTAACTCTTGGCATCTTGTGCTGTCCGTGTGAAAATTGGCTAAGACTTTGAAAACAAATCCTGCATATTAACAGATTTAGTGTGGCTGATGCTTTGCACGAGCGCACACTCGTGTGTGTGTGTGCATGTGTGTTTCACATGCATGCAGGCAGGCTTTTCTGCCAGATTTCTACTGCTTCTGATTTTCCTTCGTCACCAGGCTTCACGCAACTCTTCTGTCCATCACTAGAACCAGGGAGCACACCATGAAGTCCGTTTTCAGACTTCATTATGTTTCCCTCCAAAGCTATCCTGTCCAGCTCTCCCTCACCTCCCAACGTACAGTATTGTGAGCAACTTCTTAAGTGAACCCATTTTGAGGACTCTTCCTGATGATTCTGTTGCAGAGATCCCTCCAAAGTCCTCTGATTTGGGCTTTGATTTTGATCCTTTGTCCCACACTCGCCTGGCCCCTTTTGCCCTATTCTTGGTTTTTCCTCTAAAAGATGCCGTAGACTTGTGGCAAGCGTTTGGGCCTAAGTGACCCTGCTTTGTGCTGACTCTGTTTGGCTTGGCATTTAGCCAAGGATGGGTAATTTGGGGTTTTTTAGAGGAAAACTATTATTGTTCCAGGGCAACCCGATATAAAATGTGTTGCCTGACTGTGGGTCCTCACCTGTGCGTATTAAGAATATTCTCTCTCCTCTTCCCTCTCCACACACACTAATTCTCTGAAAGACCTGTCACACTAAGACCTGTCTGCTTCCTTTGTCTTTATGTGCAGATGGCAGTAGCCCATTTTAGGGCATGCACCCATTTGTTTGGGGTCTCTGGTTATACCTTGGTTACATGCTAACAATTCCAAATCACTGAGCCCAAAGCAAAAATTCTGTGAACTGTCAAATATAAATATGAGGAATGGCATCCCATCATTAGGAAATAATTAGGAAACAAAGAATATATTAGCTTAACTGATCTATTTCCTTTTCCTCTACATCAAAAGTGAGATATATTATTAAGATATTTTGTTATCTTTTTATTGCATAATGCTTTCATCTTCTTATTGCAAATTGCTTGCTTCTACCAAGGATTTATGAAAATTATATGATTTGGGGAGATCACTTATCTTGCCATAGCCTGTAAGAGTCCATATTTGTCAGTGGATGTAATGGCATCTTGTAAAAAAAGATGAGAGTGTTTATGTAGAGTTTCTCATATCATGTCTGGTAAATCACCCCCGCAAATACTATTTACTTATTTATTTTTATTTTCTTGCATTCTTGTAGTCTTGCCGCCATATCACCTGTGAATCATTACCGTATTCCCTTATGTTCTTCCCTGTGCTGTTTGGATCCCTGTCCCTCTCCGTCCCTTGCTGCATGCCTCAGATTATGGTCAGCTTGCTAGTTTTGTTTTTTCCCTGGCCCCTTTTTAGTTTCTCTATTTCCCACATATAAGTGAAGCCATTCAATATTTGTCTTTTTCCTTCTGGCTTATTTTGGCTAGTGTAATCCCTTCCAGCTCCATCAGTGTTGCAGCAAATGGCATGAGTTTGTCTCTTTTGATCACAGAGTAATATTCCACTGTGTAAATATGCCACAACTTTTTCATTCATTTGTCCATGTTGGACCATTGTCCATGTTGGCTACTGTAAATAGTGCTGCAATAACCATAGCAGCACAGGTTTCCTCTCAAATTATTCTTTTTATATCTTTTAGGTAGATTCCTAGGAGTGGAATTACTGGATTATATGGTAGATCCATATTTACTGTTGTGAGAAACCCTCACACAGCTTTCCCTAGTGACGGGACCAGTTTACACTCCTCCTGTCAGCAGTGTTAGAGGGTTCCTTTTTCTCCACATCCTCTCCAGTATTTGTTGTTTCCAGTTTTCTTTTTAAAACTGTGGGTCATTCTCACTGGAGTGGTATCTCATTGTGGTTTTGATTTGCATCAAATGCTAATTATCTTCAAGTCTCTCAGCATTTTACATCTAGTCTAATTGTATTTTTCATCAGCGTGAACAAAAATACAAATATGGAAATCATATGCTGCTACTTTTTATATGTCAACACAGATCCTTAGGACCTAAATCTATTCTGAATCATCCAGTCCCTAAATCAGGTCCTAAATGTCAAGGTTGAACAGATTGAATGTTTTTCCTTGCCATAAAGAGAACGAATCTGAGCACCTCTAACATCCCTGGATCTCAGCTCTGAAGTACCATGGCTATACTCTTGTGGGCAAGCAGATGTGCCTCAGGATGGCTGTACTCTCAGGGAAGTGGAGCCGGAAGTCAGGGCACAGCTTGAAGGAGGATCACTTTGTAGATGTTGTGAGGGCAGTTTCTGGGGCCAGGTGTCTGTGTCCTTATCCTGGCTTCACTCCTGTGACATGTGACAATTCACCAAGTCACTGTACTAAGTCTATGTCTTCATCTTATCCCAGGGTGCTAACAACGACCAATGAGGTGGGAAGGGACAATGAGAGAAACATGCTTAGACCTCAGCATAGAGAGAGCCTGGGGCCATAGAAACAGCTGTGTTGGCAGTGGTCCAGGGTTGAGCACCGGAGGATGCCTTGGGTGGCTTCCTCTGGATCTGGAGAAGCAGTTGCCATCTTCCAGGCCGTCCTATGCCTTCAAATGTTCCCCTTCCTGAAGTGAGCCATGTGGCAATAATTTTAGAAAGAAAGGGGATGTTGTGAAGGGGCAGGGGTTTGAATCTATTTATAGAAAGCTTGATTAAATAATCTACATTGCATTCATCTCAGAGTCCTTAAAATGCTAATGTACAGTGTGAATGTATTATTGACCTGGGGTTTCTTTCAGAGGTTCTCACCTCTTGTAAAATAATTCGAGGAGACAAGACAGATGACATCCAGAAAAGGTTTGCTTAGACTTGTGCACAAGAGAGACAGCCCTGATGGAGAGGTTTCAAGTATGCTTTTTAAAGGGAACCTCAAAAGGGTTCTTAAGGACGTTATTTTGTGGGGGTATTGGCAGAGTTCTCCAAACATGGGGAACGACGTTGGATGACTCCTCCATCTATATGGCCTGTCACAGGTGGGCAGCCATGTGATTTCTGATGTTATCGGAGGGCACCATCTTCCGTGATGGTGGAATGCTCATAGCCCCCATCCAAGAGCGGTCACATCCTACTGCTCATGAATGGTGCTTTCTTTCCAGGGAATTGTGGGGGAACTGCAGAAGGGGTGGTTGATTGCTTATCAAGCTGTTTATTTATTTTTTATTTTTATTTTATTTTTTAAAGGTTTATTTATGCATACAAGCACTGGGGTACAGGCCAGAGGTGTGGGGGGGTGAGAGGATTCACCACAGAGAGCAGGGAGCAGAAGAGGCAGATCAACGGAAGTACACTGCTGAGGGGAGCAGTGGGCACAGCAGGAGAGGTCTGCCACGCGATGTGGGTCCCCCCCTGGCCAGCAGCAGGGATCGAACTTGTGATGCAGTAGCTGCGGTTTGCTTCATAGTGCATTGCTTAACTCACTGCGCCACCAGGGAGGCCCTTATCAAGCTGTTTAAATGGAACTTGCACCTACTTCTTCCCACCAGCTCTGGAGTCTGCTCTTCTTTGTTATCTCAAATAACTAAAAGGGACTAGGAGTGCGTGGCTTTTCCTGAAACACTTCGCCCCATTCTTCCTTTCATATTTTGCATTTTGGGCTTTAGGAAATGTGGTTCAAGAATGACTCTCTGTGACCTTGAAAATCATTCTGCTTCCTTGGCCCTGGTTTCACTACCTGAAATTCATGCTCACACCCATCTCCACCCTTCCTCCAAAGAGCCCACTCGACTGACACTCCGTGTGGCAGCTCCAGAGCCAGGATGGGAGCTCATTTTTTGCTTCTTCCCATGTTTCTGCTTCACACTGCTGAGAGAGTCCTCCTGCCATGGGTATCTCCTTCCTCCTACTGGTCTTCCCCCACTTTGGCCAGTCTCTCAGCTCCCTCAACTGCAGTGCTAAAAACCCTCCCAGGACAATGCAGCCAACTGAGTGGCATGACCTTTCTCGAGTATAACAGCCCACCTTGGATGGAGCTGCTGCACCGTACTCGTCATGTCCTTCCTTCTGCCCCAGTTTTGCCACCTTCCTTCACCCAAATAGCTCCTGTTATTCAATTCAAGCAACTCCTTACTGACTTCCTGCAGGTTGGAACTGCCCATGTCTAAGAAACAGTTGAAGTCTGTACTAATGAATTCATCCATGTCTTCTTGGAGTCCCCTTGTTTTGGCCTCATGTATTTTTATGCTCTGTTGTTAGGTACAGCTTGCTAAGAATTGCCATGTCTTCTTGGAAAATACATCCCCCTGTCATTATGTAATGTTCCTTCTTTATCCCTGGAAACTACCCTTGCTCTGAGGTTGACTCTGTCTGAAATTAATAAAGCTATTTCTGCTTTCAAAGTGGATTTCTCAGGGCCTCCCTGGCGGCACAAGGGGTTGTCTCTCAACACTACGAGGGTATTCGCAGTCACTGCAGCATGAATTCTATCCCCAGCCAGGGAGGTGACCCAATTGGCACAGACCTCTCCTGTCTCCCTCAACAGTGTATTTCAGTAGATCTGCCTATTCTGCTGCCCATTCTGTCTCTGGGGAATTCACTACCACCACACACCTCCGCCCCACCCCCTCCCCCCGCCCCGTCCCACCCCACCCTGCACCTCTGGCCTAAACCCCAGCTCTTGTATGCATAAATATATCTTTAAAAAAAAAGTGGGTTTCTCATTGACAAATTATAGTTGGGTTTTGTTCATGGACCCACTCTGAATAATTTCTGTCTTTTAATTGGTGTACTTGGCCAATCATGTTCAAAGTGACTAATGATATAGTTGATTATTATCTGTCATATATGTTACTGCTTTCTGTTGTTGTCCTTATTTCCTTTTTAAAAAAAAGATTTATTTATTATTTGTGCATACAAGAGCTGGGGTACAGGTCAGAGTCGCAAGAGGTGAGAGGATTCACCAGACAGAGCAGGGAGCAGAACAGGCAGACTGACTGAAACACACTGCTGAGGGGAGCAGTGGGCGAGGCAGGAGAGGTCTGCTGTGCCATGTGGGTCCCCTCCCTGGCCAGGGATCAAACTCACACTGCTGTGCTGGGGATTTTTCACATTGCAGTGCTCAACTTGCTATGCCACCAGGGACGCCCTCCTTTTTTTTTTTTAATTTTTAAAAAGATTTTATTTATGCATACAAGAGCTGGGTACATGCCAGAGGCAAAGGAGGTGAGGGGAGGGTGAGAGGATTCACCAGAGACAGAGCAGGGAGCAGAACAGGCAGATTGACTGAAATGCACAGCTGAGGGGAGCAGCGGGCGAGGCAGGAGAGGTCTGCTGCACCATGTGGGTCCCCTCCCTGGCCAGGGATTGAACTCACCCTGCAGTGGCTGCAGAAGCCCCACAGTGTGACGCTCAACCCTTTGTGCCACCAGGGAGGCCTGTCCTTATTTTCTGTTTTTTTTTCTTTCCTTGGTCTTTCACTCTTTCTGCCTTCACTGGTTTTAACTGTTTTGTATAATCCAACTTCTTCCCCTTTCTACCTCTGCCCCTCAAGATTTGACTGAGACGTGACATCTCACTGACCTGCCAACCTTCTCTTACACTTGAGCAGCTTCTTGTAGGAATTTTGAGACTGTCTTCTGGGTGAGAACCCCCCCAGGGCCTGAATACCCAGGACTCTGAGAGGACCCAGGCACCCGAGAGCCTTGATATCGCACTGCTTTCCGCTTCTTTCTTGGGGGAGAGTGAACTTGGCCCTGAGCAAGTGGTGGTGGGGGGCAGAGTTTCCGAAAAAAGAGTCATGGGGTGAGGGGCCAAGTTTTCATCAGTGCAAGATAAGTCTCAGGGGGCCCTAGAAGTAGAGGTGGAGGGTGCGTCATGTGTCCTTCACACCATCCCTGGGACCCTGAGCACCTAAACTCAGACATTGCTTTTGGAGGTCTGGGGGTAACAGAGGCAGGGCTTCTGCACTCACAGGGCATGGAGTGGGATGCACTGAGCACAGAACCATGATAGCCTAACACAGGTTTATCTAGAAATTCCAAAACGCAAAGGCCTCTTCTTGAGAAAGATCCAAATACTAGGTAGGTACACTGAGTTCATCATCTTTGTTAAACAGCTAGTTCTGGGGCTGCCAGGGCTTGGGAAAGGGGGACACTCCAGGACCAGTGGGCATGTGGTGCATGGAGACCTGGGACTCAGGCATGACCTGGACGTTGGAAGGAGGTTTTCCCTTCTGGAATATGTGGATTTGAACCTGTGCACCAGCTTCCCTGACGTCTCCAGGTCACGGCAATGATGGTAAACCTTGGCTGACCTCACACATGTGCCGCTTTTATTTTTGTGCCAGTAGATATAAACATACAACCGTTTTAAACATGATGGTATGAGTGATTTTAAAAATAGTGAGGTTTAAAGGGGTGGGGCATGGGTGTGGGCCAGGAGGAGCCAAGACCGGTTTCATGAAGGGCAGTGCCCAAGGGGAGGAGTGTCTGAAAGGGGAACCATGGGTCTGGGGTCCACCCTCACCCACAGGAAGTGGGAGGGATAATAGCGAAGAGGAAACTGCTGCAGGTGCCCAGAGAGGTGATTCTGCTGAGCGGCAGCAGCAAACCTCCCCTGGAGGGCCTGGGAGGGCCCGATACCAACTTTCAGGACTGCCCTGCATCAGGGCGGGCAGGCTCTTGTCACATGTGCCTGGGGACAAGCTAGGCAGAGGACCCTGGGGTGTGAGTGTGAGGCCTAAGGGCACGGCAGAGTGAGAGGCCAGGGTTGACCTCTTTGGATGATTCACACAATCAATGACATCTCGTTAATGTGATAAAACATGGGAAAGAAGAAGTGAAATTTGTTAACTGTACCAAGATCCATGCAGTTCACTGCAGGGGACAGTTTTGGTACCAAATTATCCTTATTATGCAAATTTTCTCCCCAAGAGGCTGGTTCCCAGTGGTGCACAGGGACTTGGCGGGTGCATCTGGTTCCCTTTGTGCCGACTCACCGGGTTGCCACAGCCATCTGCTTGGTCTGCCGCTCAGGAGGGGGGCCTGGAGCTGGCTCCTTGGGCAGGAGGGGTGAGCAGCAGGCTCCCCAGACAGCCACTGCTGCCAGATGGGGGTGGTCACAGGAGAGAGAGATGAAGAGGCACCTTGATCTTTGCCTTGACCTTGCCCCAAAGCAGAAAATGCAAGGGGACTTCACAGTGAGGTTTTGCCTTCCTCTCTAGGAAAATATAGCCAAGAACTTGGCGTTTTTAAAGTCATGAGGTCTAAGTTGAGGACTGGGCCTGTTGTGCCTAGAATTCACCATTTCTTCTTTGCCGGTTGCTTTCTTGGTTTTGCAACTGACCTGGGCCCACCATTTCTCTCGAACGTATTTGCTACTTTACAAGGAGTTGCTCTCTAAATGTCGTTGGGAGTGTCCTGGCCACTCAATCATGACTTCTCATTTCATTGGCCTCACTGGGCTTACATATGGGCCTCTCTTTTCACATAAAGAAGATCTGGGGAGGGGCCTTCCTGGTGGCGCAGAGAGTTAAGCTTCACAGTATGAAGCATCCACAGTTACTGCAGCACAACTTCGATCCCTGGCCAGGGAGGGGACCCACATGGCACAGCCTGCTACTCCCCACAGCAGTGTTTTCAGTCAGTCTGCCTGTTCTTCTTCCCACTCTGTCTCTGGTGAATTCTCTCACCCTCCTCCCCACACCTCTGGCCTGTATCCAAGTTCTTACATGCATAAATAAATAAAATCTTTATTAAAAAAAAAAAGATCTGGGGATCTGTATATTTAGGATCCCAGGACACAATTTCAATGTCGTCCCTACACCAATAAGCAATTCTGACACTAGCAGGGTCTTCAAAAGTTCAAGTCAATTCTATACCTCTGCATGGAGAGCATCGAATTCCACAGGGTAAAGGCTCAGTCCCACACGCTGCCTTCTGCTCGAGATGCCAGCTGGAAGTCCCAGCTATTAGGGCTTCTGACCAATGACCTACACAGTGGAGATTCCCACTACTTCAAAAACTTCAGGTGCTAATCACTAGCCTAGGGTGTTACCTAACTATAAATGTGTCCCGAATTTCCTCCTTTGGTTACATTAATTTGTTAAATGATTCATTGCACTTAGAAACCCATTTTCTTAATAGATTACTCATTTATTACAAAATATGTTATTCAGGAACAGTCAGTTGGAAGGAAGCATAGGCTAAGATAAGGAAAAAAGCATGAGGCCTGCATGTCCTGTCCAGGCATACCACTCTCCCCCAGCCACCACGTATTCACCAACAAGGAAGCCCTTGAAGTCCCTCCTTTGGAACAGCTGAGGAGGCTTCCTTACTGAGCTGTGATGGATGAACTCATTGGCCATCAGCAATTGAACTCAACCTCCCACCCCTCCCTAGTCCCGGGAGCTGGGGAGTGGCACTGGAAGTTCCAGTCCTCTAATCACAGGGTTGGTTCTCCTTGGTGCTTTCCAAGGTCACCTCATTTATATAACGAAAGACACCTTTACCACTCTCAACACTTAGGAAATTCCAAGGTTTTTGGGAGCTGTGTGCCAGAAACTATGGAAAATATTTTGGTCATCTGAATGACCAAATGCATATATTCCTATAAATCACAATAGTACGCTATGCTACAGGCTTCCCTTTAACATCTTAAACACCTTGGTGGATCAGTGGAGTAGTTACAGCTTTCCTGACAATTATCCATGTGTTACGGTTCTCGAGTATACAAACTCTATAAAGTTTACTGTTGTCCTCATTCAACTGCTTAAAATTAAGGAAAAATTAACTTCCCTCTTCAGTCTGCTGCCATACTTCCTTTTGTTATTAATGGTTCATACAGGAGCTGAGAGTTGGCTCATTCACCAAGTCATGTGTAATCTAATATCATCATCTCAAATAGGTGATTATGTAACTTTTATTGAGCACTGTCTTAGTCCATTCAGGATGCTCTCACAAAATACCAGGGGCCCAGTGGTTTATAAATAGCAGAATTTTTTTCCCCTCATAGTTCTGGAAGCTAAAAATCTGAGATCAGACTAGGGTGAGGGCTCCCTTCCAGGTCAGGACTTCTCCCTGTGTCCACAGATGATGCAGGGTGAAAGAGTCTCCGTAGGGTCTCCTTTATAAGGACACTAATTCCATCATGAGGGCACCACCACACTTATGACCTGTCTCCCAGAGAGCCCACATCCTAACACCATCATCATAGGAATTAGGCCATCCACATATGAATTTGGTGGAGGTGACACAGACTTTAGGACCATAGCTGGCACTTACTATGTTGTAGGTACTCTTCTGCCATGCCCATATTACCATAAATGAAAATTAAATTTTCTAATCATGGGGATTATATTCTAGTAGATATTCAAATCTTCTTCCCTCTGTTTTCCTTGTGTTCTGATTTCTCTCCATTACCAGTAGCCTGGGACCAGGCTCTCAAGGTACCCACTCCTTTTTATACCACTAGTGGCTCCTGTCGCCTGCTTACCTGTCTATTTAAATGCCTCTGGGCACAGAAACTGAGCACCCTTCTGTTCCTGGGGGTCTGCGCACATAGTGTAGGTGCTGTAATCCTTCACAGGGGCTTAGTCTTTTTAGTGGTTATCTGCATCAAGGTGAACAAGTCTGCCTAACTCAGGATGAGGGTTTGCAGGTCCTTTGGTCACACAGTGAAGCTGTGTTGTATAATCCAGTATTTCTGGATAGTACAACTAATATTTTGCTTCTTACCCTGTGATTCTTTTGCCTATATCTGAGTTGTTTTTGATATAAGAGGGAAGAGTAAGATGTTATTAACATTCTTCCTTTCTAAAAGTTACGAGGGATCTGGACTGGCAGAGAGTTAGAGTCTACTGTCTGGAGGAGGAACAAGACGGGGGTCAGCTGAATTTCACTTGGGGGAGCTTGTCCTTTACCTTGGAGGATGACTCCATGCAGATTGCGGGTTGTAGAATTACCTGGCTGGACTCTCTGGAAGTTGCATTTTAACGAGCACCCAAATCACCCAGGTGATTCCAAGCTGTGTTTGAAAACCACCATCCTGAGGATCACTGGAAGCACGGGCATGCACAGAAGGCTGGAGTGGGTTGGGGGAGGCTCTAAGCAGCTGACAGCTGGGAATTGGAAATTTGGGTTACCGCAGGAGAGGGCAGTAGGAGCAGTGCCAACTGGACGCCAGAAGCTAGGCGCTGAGACACTATTGTTCTAAGAGTCCAGGCAAAGCTTCTTGTTTAGAGTGGTACTACAAGGGATACGTGGGTGGGGAATCCTCAGCCGTGTGCTTAAGACTACAAGTCCAAAAAGCTGATTTACACTGGGAGTGAGCAAAGGAGCATGAAGAGAGAGAAGAAAATGTGTTGGCCCACCCGCAGCAGGATGCAGTCTGTCCTGCTAGCAGAGCGTGTCAGCTAAGCAGAGGCCAGGTGCAAGCAGGAGACAAAAAGAGAGCTGCCACCTATTTCAGTCTTTTTAAGGTCAACCTGGTAGCTCTGCTCTGCCCCTGCTTCCCAGCAGCCCCTTCAGGGAGTCAAGGGATGGAGTCTGGAAAGCTACACCTTTTACCATCCAGAGGCTATGAGAGCCACCCACAGGCTCGGAAGCTGCTCCTCACTTGTTCCCCTTGCAGTATTGATCTTGGGTTATTTGGGGCAAAGGCAGACAAGACACATGCAGTGGATGGTAACACTTCGGCTGCACTCCTGCCTGTGGCTGCTGGCTGGCTGCTCAGCATCTAGGCACTGAGATAGGCTAGAAGCTTCAGTGATGCTCTGGACTCCAAGGAGCACAAAGTTCTTCACAGCTTCCTGTGAGTCTCTTACTGACTACTCAATTTCTTGTGCCTACTTCTGTGTTTGAAATTGAAAGGCCATTAAAACAACAATATCTAAACAATAATAATGAAAGACTTTTGGAACCAGACAAAGGCATTTTGTTCCTTGAGAACCATGTTTTCAATGAAAATGCAAGAGAGTTTCACCAAGTAGTCACCAAACCTCCAAGATATTTTATATCAATAGAAAATCAATAACTGGAAGTGGGTAAGGAAACTTTGAGCTCCCCATCCAGATTTTGACTCCTCAAATTTCACACCAACATTTAAATATAGTTCAACTTCTGAATTTACAGCACTCACCAGGATGGTTGTGAACTCACTAGAACTTTTCCAGCTGGAATGATGAAACAAGGCAAGAAACCTCAGGACCACTCCTGAGGAAACATCAGAGGTGGATGGTGTGGCTGCCTTGGGGCTCTGCTCCAGGTACCTGGGAGTGGCACTTCCACACAGCTGGATCCTTCTGGATCCTCTGTGCCTGCCACTGACTCATTCATCTTTCTAGCCCCTTCTGAAATACTGTGCTGCTCTTCTGAGGTAGACCACGCAGACCTCACTGACTCCTTTCTCTCAGTTATGGATGTGAATGATTCCAGTCTTCTCTGTTACCTTATGAAGGGCCACCTCTCTCAGCCAGCCTCCCCTAATGGGCCTTGTCCATCTGGACACACTAGGTGAATGTATCACAGATTCACTGAGAATGTACAGGGGACCAGACAAATCAATGATTTACAGCATCAAAATGTGAAGCTGAATAATGTTATAATTATTCTTACGACAACTTAAAAAAGATAGTAAAAATCAAGATATGAAGTCTATTGTCCAACTGGTGACTGAAAGCTTATCCTCACCCAGCAACCATGTCCTGAGGCCCCAGCGTCTCCATCAAGAACCAAAGGGCTTGGGAATGAGTCGTGGAAAGCAGCTCCTTTTCTCACAGTTCTTTCAACATGCTTATGAAGCTTTTAAGGAGTTAGAAGTATTCCTGTCTCTCCCTCAACCCCCCACTCTTTTTAGTCAGCACTTTCCAGGCACCCTTTCTCTTGAGGCTGAGCTCAGGGTACTATTTCTAGACACACATCTATCTTTGATTCTTTTAACCTATGAGCACTTAGAAATAACAAGGCATAGCTGTGGCACAGTGGCTCAATTTTAGACGGGTCTGTGTATCATCACATTTATCTATCTAAGCGACACACTCTTGCAGTGAGTCTGAACTTTCAAAGATGCTATCTTGGAAAATGATACTGTGGGCGAGTCGGTGGGAACCCAAACCAGGCCTGGTGTGAAGTGGTACAGTGAGTTGATGCCGATCTATTGGTTTTACCTCATTTGGATCAAAGATTAAACAGACGTTGTATTAAATGTGATCAAAGGGTCACTTACCTTGCTCACTAGCTCTGAACCCACAGTATGTGCAGCTACTTCTCCAAAGGGCAGAGCATTTCCACAGAGGGATGCAGTTCTGTGGCCTCTTTGCCCCCACCTAAGTGGGCAGCTGTGCAGGGTGACTGTGTGAGGGGTTGCCATTGCAGTGGGTCACCGTCTCTCTGCTCCCTGCCCAGGCCTGCCATGTGTCATTGTGCAGTGTGCCAGGAAGACCACGAGTGTATTTCTTGTTGCCCACTACTTCCACCCACTATCAAACCCACACCTTGAGGTCAACGACTGAGATTCGGCACCAAGAACCCAGCACAGTTAGGGACAGGAGGCGGTCAGCCTGCTAAATGAAACTTCTGTGCCAGAAACAGAGTGCACACTAGCACACAGAATGCCAACTCAGGCTGCAATCTCTACCTGCAAAGAGCCCTTCTCACTCACTAGCACAGACGACACTGGATGCACAGACAGGGTTTTTTGTTGCTGGAGTTTTTTTCTCCTTTTTTTGTATTTATTTGTTCTATCATTACAGAAGAAGCATCTCAAAATGTGTACAAAAGGATATTCTATTCCTCCCGGGGTATACCCCTTCTTCACGGCTAAACAGAAATAATTTAACATCATCAGAGAGGCAGATTGGAAATACAACTGCATTTGTCATTTACAATCCTGTACATGTATTCCAGAGCCGCAGCTGAAGACCTCAAGCTGCATTGGATACAACAGATTAGACTTTAACAATCACCACACACAACATTGTAAAAAAGTATTAGAAAGTATTGGAAACAATATTGCATATTGATATCTGGTTACACTTATTCACAGTGAATGCTATTACCAACAGCATATGTGCTTCTTTTTTTTTTTCCCCATGCCTGTACATCTTACAGAAGTCTGATTTTGGTTCATCTTAAAAGTAAAAAACACACATTGAAATGAATGATAGAGATTACTGCATTTTAGGTATAGCTGACCCTTCATTATTGCTCGAACTCAAGAAGTGAAGGATAGAGGAATATGTCTGCCGCATGACTTGTCCACTTAAGTCCATTTCACCTGGCTCTTATTTTGGCAAGAAGATGATACTATAATAGAGTCACAGTGTAATCAAAACAAAACAAGAAAAAATCACAAAAATAGAAAGAAAACAAAAACCAAATACACATCCCTGTAACAGGTAACTCTCTTTCTCAATGACGATTCTAAGATTTCATTATGTCTGGATTCCAAAGTGGACGTGGAACATGCTGATACCTGAAGTGATCAGTGCTGGGGATACCCCTTGGGTGATAAAGCAATGATAACACAATTTTTTAAAGGACTCTTCAACTAAGACCAGCCCACACTCTAGGGTACATGTTCAGAGGGGCCTAGGCAGGGAATGTAGGCGTCTTTGTCGAGGGTGAGTAGGTGGCAGGGACAGTAAGCAGGGATTTCTCGTAATCAAGAGGTCAACCTGGTACTCGTGACCCTTCTTACTCTGCTATTTATTTTAAACACAATGAGAGTGCATGAGACTAGGCGTATTTCAGCACACACACTCAACTATTGGACAAGAGAACAAACCACAGAACAAAATGGGTGAGAGGTCATGCAAAATCCTACTTTTACTGCTAGAAGAAAAACATGGACAGCTGTGGGTACAGAACATGGTCGCCTTTAATATAATTTAATTACTTGTTGACGTTCTATGAAACCTTACTTTAAATACAATCATTTCAAAGTAAAATGGCGTTACGTTATAAAACCACAACAAAAAGATGTGCAGTAGACAGTTATACTGACTCTAAAAGACAGGGAGAGGAACGGGGAGCATTACAGAAAAGAATTCTCCTAGTCACTATTTACAGTTTATGTAAAGCTTTGTTTGAAGCCAGTGAGAAAAATAACTCCTTTCAACCAACTGACTGTGAGGGATGGAGAAGAACAGGGCAGGTGAAACTGGCCAGCAAAGCGGAAATCTAAGCAACATGTCACCCTCTCTCTGTGAGTGCAGATGGAACTGAAGGCTGACACAGCCTGCTCCTCTGTGCTCCTTTACAGCCCTGTGCCACTATCTGAATTATTACCATTTCCAGTTTCAAAATGCCACACCATCGGTCAGCCAAGAAAACCCCAAGGCTCTAGAATGTTTGCGAGCTCTATCCTTTCAACAAAACTCAGGTGCACAGGAGCAGGTATATTTGTCAAGATGGAAGGTGAATAATTCATTTAAGAATTTAAAATGACTCCAAAGGAACATGAATCAGATTCCAGATTGGGACCTGGGAAGATTTTTTCCAGAGCTTTTATGTCTGGAAGACTTTGCAGACCTTCAATTGGTTTAGAATTCATTTAAGCAGGGGTTCTCAGCAAGGGGTTCTCTTGCCCTCCAGGGAACATTTGTCAACTTTCAAAAAGATTGTAAGTTCCAAATGGGAGGTGCCACTGTCATCTAGTGGGTCATGAACAGGGGTGCCACCAGATTTCCCAGAATGATTGGGAAAATCTCCCACAAGGAAATATCCAGTCCCAAAATGTCAATACCTGGAAGCTAAGACTCCAGATTTAGGTTAAATGTGGAGGTGTATGTACAGTTTTCCCTCTGTATCTTTATATTCACACTGAGGTAAGTTGGGAGAAGCAAAGTACAGTAAACCTTTGAAATTATATGTTCTTCCCTGCTGACGTATTTGGGACTACGTCCTTACCAGTAGAATTCACATTGAGGGAGACCCTTCCTGGTTAGGATTAGACCCCTCGAACACTACAGTGGGGCTAGAGTGAGAGACCGGGATACTCACCTTTAGGGCCACCTGTCTTGCACCTGTCAGACCTGAGATGGGGCGGAGGAATGACATGATTAACCTGAATCTAGCAATCTCCTAGTGAAAAATGGTACGGAGCTATGCATCCTAATCATGTGTGGGCACAGAGGTGTTGCTTTGTTCTCAGAGGAGAAAAGTTTCAGATTTTTTGAAAGTTTGGTTCCAAACAAGTAGGTTCTCTGTGTGTTAGCAACATATCTGGACTTCACTTGTCATATTTCATTGATCTGCAAATTAATGAATTTTAAAACAAGAAATATATACAGATAGGGAAAGAAATTTACTGAGAAGTTATTCAGGCCAACAGCTGGTTGGCTAAAAGAACGTCTAAGATGGGACTTCTGCAGACAAATGGGCTTCTGGTAGAACCAGTCAAGGAAGAAACATACCCAAGGTGTTGTGTGTGGACTTTGGACTAACGCTTTGGTTTTGGAGACATTTCACTGTTAGCAAGATTCAAAAAGAATCATCGTCCAAATTTCAGGACTGGTATTAAAAATGTAGTGATAGACTTGGGGTCATTAAAGGTGTGGAAATAAAAAAGCAGAAACAGTGGTTTCCAGATAGGGTCACAGGCACGTCGAGTTCCTTCCAACTGACAGCAAGCCTGGGAAGCCTTGCAGCCATCCAAGCAATGTCATCGCTGTTTGGAAATTAGGAGAGTCTAAAAGAATTTCCAATGCATCCTATCTCCTTTTGCAGGGAACCATAGTTACAGCTTTCCCCCAGTGATTTGCTCCCTATGAAGAATATGATGCAGTGTCCAAGTCTGCTATCTTCAGGGTCTTCTCACCTGCATCACTCACCTGAAGGTCAACTCAGGTGATGACCCACTGCTGCTAGGACCTTAGAGACCACACCTGGTGTGGCAGTGCCTTGCTTGGTACAGGAGCCAGCGCATTCATTCCCAGACTTTGGCCTGTTTTTTTTTTTTTTTTAACATTTTCTCTGAAGATGACACATCGTTTGAAGGAGGGAAATTCTAGGAGGCAACAGGTGGGGGGATTTCAACTAGCAGTCTATGGAAATATCTAGTAACAGCAGTTTGTGGGTGGGCTTTGAATGTTACCCTGCATCTAACAACAAAAATCTTTGTTTTCAAAAGCAAATCACATGGCAACCAGCCAGCTTAAAACAAAACAAAACAAAACAAAAAAGCCACCTAGAAATTAAAGCACAAGGCTCTCATCCAGTCCATCTACCGGCAAGAGCGGGGCAGTATTGGTTTGTGCTTTTCTCGGGTGGTCTGTGCAGCAGGGGTGTTTAGCTCATATGGAAGCGATGCTCCCCCCGTGTGATATGGGATGAGAATTCATACCTGTCCTGACTGTGGTAGCCACACATGTTGCACTCAAAAGGATCACGGAAGCCATGGCAACCCATGTGGATGGTGTACATGACGTGGTCCAGGAAAAGCACCCTGCAGTGTTCGCACTTGTATACCTTCATCTGCTCCCCACTTGTGCCGATCACCCGGAAGGCATCTTGCGAGCTCTCAGAGGCTGCCCGCAGCACATCATAGGCTGGGTGCTCCTCCTTGATGGACAGGCCATTGCGGGCGTGGGGGTTGATGTGGTTGGTCAGGTAGATGAGGCCACCCCGCTGCTCTTCATTATTGCTCTCGGTGTCTGTCGAGTCTTGGCTGGGGGATGCCTCCCTTTCAGAAGAAACTGACTTGGCCTTGGAGAGCAGCAGCAGATTCTCCACAGCGCTGTCCTGGGCTGAGTGGTTGGCACGTGGGGGCCCCTCCAAGTGGGGCTTGTGGAGCTGGTACATGGGACTGATGACTGGGACCACATCAGAGCTGCCTGGGGGCGTCTGCACCAGGGGGCGCAGGGACTCAGCCCCCAGGTAGCTGATGGCATTGTTGATGGCTTGGTCCATCACGTGGGTCTGCATCAGCTCATTTTCCTTCTCGTAGCTGGCGCTGCCATCATAGGGCATGTCTGACAGGCACTTGTCTCCTGTGGGAAGCAGGTGATAGTGAGGCCTGGGTTACTGTGTGCCTGGGAGCAGCAGGTAAAATCTACATTAGGGGGGACATTCAACCTCAGGGCTCTTGGTGTGCTCTTAGATACTTATATATCCACAAAATAGGGGAAGGTTGAGCTATTTCTGCCCTGGGCATATAGCAGAGGGACCTGCCCAGAGCTGGCATTTAAATAAATCTGGCTGGGCAAATGAGAAAGTGAATAAGAAATATAGTGTGTGTCAACTTAAATAGCATCTATCAAATAGACTAAGCCAGTCCTTATGTCTTTTACTATATCATTCAACACTATTTCACTTAATTTAAGATTAATACTCAAGTGATATACTTTCAATATAGTACTTTAAGTAATTTACAATAACTGGTTTAATTTATCATGCATTTATTTAATTAAATTACAAAGTCAGAATAATGTGAATATAGTTATTTGAAAGAATGTGATAAAGTTTTAAATTCATAACTTTCTCTAGAATAAAATTTAATAAAAATATATTAAAATTGCATGTAGTTGACCCTCAGACAGCATGAGTTTGACCTGTAAGGATCCACCTACATGCAAGTTTTTTCCTATTCATGATTCTACATTCACAGATTCTATCATTCATGCTGGAGGTTGGTTGTTTGAATCTAGAGACACGGAGGGCAGACTGTAAATTATACTAGGATTTTTGACTGGTAGAAGGAAAACTGTGCTCTTAATCCCTGAGTTGTTTAAAGTTCCATTGTGTTATTTATAATTTATTTACAATAAAATATTGTTCTTGTCAATATCAAAAAAGCTGAAATGGCTCTGACTTGCTGTCAGAGTATAAAGACACTCAGAGAGGTTCATCTTGAAATCCTCAAATTTGCCTTTCAACACTTAGCAGCACTGGAGTCATGTGCAGCAGGAGAAATAGAAGGAAGTTGGGGGAGAAAACTGAGAAAACTACAAGGGAAAATATTGCAGAATTTATTTATTCTCCAAAAAATTACTAAGCATGATCGATAATCAAGGAACTATAGCTGAAAACTGGTCAGAGTGCACTTCACCTCAACAAACTTATGACCTGACGCCAGGGTTTGTAGGAGGAGGAAAGCTCTTTCCCTGGGAAAGGTGAAATCTGTGACTAGTTTTGGTTTCTTGTAATTAGCTTTCAAGTAAACATTTTCATAAAGAAATAAAAGGAATTTCTTTGAAAATACACCTGTTTATTAGATTGGTTTTAAGTCAGCATGAACTAAGGCTTAACTAGGAAGTTCATTAATGAACTGTTTTCTCTGTTCCTGTCAGGATTACTGATCTGCTTTATTTTCAGTGATTAAGAAATAAAAACACATGAGCCCAGCTATGGGCTTATCTGAACTGCTTACATTTATGCTTCTCTGTTTCTTTCCTTCCTTCAACACATCTTCACGGGGCATATACCATGGCCCAGACCAAAGTGGGCACAGAAAGGTGAGTGAAAAGAAGTCCCTTCATCAGCAGCACATCACCGACAGGGGTCACAGACACGAAAGCATGATCACACAAACAGTGCATTCCAGTCTAACAAGTCATATGAAGATGAAGAAGGGTGTTCCTTGGGCTACTGATCTAGGAAGAGTCTGCACTGGGTATCACAAAAATAAACTGACAGTGGAAAAGCATCTAGGGTTTTGAAGAAATGGTGAAAGTGGGGAGACAGGGCCCTGGATAGAGGCAGCATTATGTTGGTAGGCGGGCTAGACCCAACAGAGGTTTTGTCCAAAGGAAAAAAGGTGCCACAGAGGGTGTGAGGGAAGCAAGTGCCCTTCCCAGTCCCCGGGGAGGAACAGATTGGGGATGGGCAAAGGAAAAGGAATTAATTCAAGACTCCCAAGAGTCTGGTTATTGCTAAGGGTGGCAGTGAGTTTGGTGGTATGGGGAACCCACTCTTTCCATGACAGCCAGAGCTTCTCTAGTTCTCAAAAAGAGAAGGACAATTTCATAGTTTAAAAACTTACTAATAGTATCTTTTGGAAAGAGAAAAACAACTGAGGACCACTGATCGTTGTTTAGGAATAAGCCTTATCATTCTATAAAGTATCTGTAGGTCTCTTTCTGGCTTTATAATGGATATTTATCATCCAACTGCCTGGCTTCCATTCATTTAATCTCCTGCTGTCAGGAGTCTCACATGCCCTGATAATGAGTCAATGTGATCCTCCGATTACAGAGAACTTGTTGGTGGGCAGGCACACCCACTGCAGCAATGGAAGAGAGTGGACTTTCTTTGCGAGTTGGGTGGCAGGGATCACAAAAGCTTCTCAAGTTTAGGAGAAATAACCAGATAGCATTACAGAAATCACATATTATTTTTTGTCTGCTTTTGTGTTAAGGAGCTAGATGTTTTATTACATTGAACAAAATGAATCCTCTCTGGTTGGTATCCCAGTCTATCACTCAAGGACGGGCAGAGGTGGAATTCGTGACCAATTCTGATAAACATAAAAGTATTTCCCACTCAATCATCCTGTTTCTCTCCAATGTCATGGTTCTGTGGTTTTGCAAGCAACTACTGAAATATGTTTTTAAAAACCGGTATTAGCAACAAATAGATAGGAAGAAAAATAATGTATATTTTAGACTATCATGGCATATAGAAAACACCCCCACAAAATCCACTTTGTCAATCAGCTAAAGAAAGGAAGACAGTCAATGAAACAGATAGTGAAAAAAACAAACAAATAAAAAACAAGGACTAAGGGAAAGTTTTGGCATGAGAAACATGGCAAAGTATGACTGCTGATCTCCCTTTCAAAAATCTTAAGAGTGAATCAAAAAAATCCTCAACAGTCTTCCTAATATCTTCATCTCTGCAGAGAATTAATTCTGATCAAAGAAATCTCACAGGCTGCAATCTCTATCTTTGAGAAACAGGAAACACTGGAGACGTATGAAATTGACTCTATAAATACAGTTAAGTCCTGGCTGCTACAGGGTAATGGTGAGAGTCCAGAGTGTTCCCAGAGGGACTGGAAAAGTACTCCTCCACCTGGCATGATGGTAACTGGTTCAGGACATTTAACCACATCTCAGAATGAGTTGAGAGAACCGAGAAAAAAGTCTTTAACAAAGACTGCACTTTTCCTCACCTGAATTTCCCCCACTCATCCTTGGCATTCTTTCAGGATTTAGAAAAATCAATAGCTCTCACAGGGAAAAAAAAATGTCTCAAATACAGTGGGAAGAAAGTCGAAATGTCAATCAAGACATATCAGTCTAAGTAGAACAATCAAGATGAAAAGAAATGTCATAGTTACTGTGAAAATATTTTCTAGCAGTGCAAGGGGAAGAAAGGAAGTAAAATACAGACCACTAAGCCAGTCCCAAAGAAGAAAAACTCTTAATTCAAGGAAGAAAGGAAATGCCTCATAATTGCTTTGTGAGATGGACTCAATAAAAAAGATACTGAAAGATAGCATGCTAAAACCAAAGAATGAGATGAAAAAGATTTCAGATCACAGGCAACAAAATGAGGTCCTGGTCATTATCATTAAAGAATAATACATAAATTATAAGGTGTAAGAAATATAACATAAAATATTAACAATAGTATTACAAACATAGAGAGTAAAATAAGGTAAAAACAGTGAATTCATATAAGACAAAGATAAAGAAATGCTAACAGATATGGAAGACAAATTATCTAACCTAAGAACAAATGGTATCCCTGAATACTTGTCACTAGAGATGAAAAAGATGTTTTATAAAGAAAAGAATTTCCAAGAAATGAAGAGAAAAAGGGATTCCTCAGATTAAAATAGCAGGATTTTAAAATTTAGAGTGCAAAAGAAACACATCCCTACTAGGGTATTTAAGGTTAAAACTCTTTAAAGAAAAACTCCAGGTGTTCAGGGAGAAAATGGAAGTCACCTTTAAGAAAAAAATGTCAGACTGGCCTTAGACATCTCCATAGGAACATTCAACAAACAACCGATTATCATGGCAAGATCTGAAAAGTTGCCAGGGGATAAAAAAGAGACCTGGGCCTCCCTGGTGGCGCAGTGGGTTAAGCAACGCACTATGAAGCAGACCACAACCACTGCAGCACGAGTTCGATCCCTGCTGCCGGCCAGGGGGGG
>JAGFMF010011868.1:7588618-7720433 GCA_019455555.1 Galemys pyrenaicus | reverse complement strand
CCCCACTCTCTGTGGTGAATCCTCTCACCCCCCCCCACACCTCTGGCCTGTACCCCAGTGCTTGTATGCATAAATAAATAAAATCTTAAAAAAAAAAAAAAAGAGACCTAACACCAAAAACTCTGTCAACATGTTCTTCAAGTAGAAAGGCAAGGGGGAAAAAACCTTCAAATTCTAAATAACTGTGGAAACAATGCTTATGCTATCTTTTGGGAAAAAGGTGTCTGAATGTGAAATCCACTCAATTAAGACATTACCCAAATAAATAGAAATCACAATAAAAGGAATTGGTCTGAACAGTGACTCTGTTTCAATGTAGAACTAATAATAAATAACTAAATAATTATGAGAATTATGATTTATATACTACTATCTTAATATTATGAAGCTAAACAATGTAAAAATCTCAATATAACTGGAAAAATAATGTCCTTATTTTGTGAATTAGAAGTAATTTCTAAATTGAAACAAGTTGATTACAAGTTATTTGAAGGACTCATTAATGCTTTTAATAAAGCATCTTTTCAGTGAGAGTAATCCTTGTGAGAAAATATATAAAGATGAGCCAGTTTTCCAGTTGTTTGGTTCTTAATCACCTCTTAAATTTAAGATGGATAAATGTGATACTTTCATTTGAAACAGCATCTATAATATGACAGACTCTTTATAGAAGTATTTCTTTCACACCTATATCTATCAAGCCAACTATTCATCATCTTACCCATGCATAGCCATATAAACAGAAATATGTTTACAATGATGCCCCATTAATTTTAATGGTAATTTCTGGGTGTTGGTTTTTATAGTGATTTTAAAACATTCATCACTGCATTAAGGTTCTTTATGATTAATTTAAAATATAAATTCTTTGTATTAACCAGGTATCATTTTAATAGAACAACAGGGTCTTTTCCTTATATACTAAGATAATTATAATGGTTTGCAGGAATATTGATCATTGTTATTTTTCTCTTCTATTTCCTTTTGCGCCAAACAATCTCTTCCTTTTTGACTCAGAGAACTGCCTTGAGAGGGGAGGCAGAACAGCAGGCATCATGCCCATTTAACAGATGGGGCCCCTGAGTCCAGCCATTCATCGATGCAGCTGGACCCTGAACCTAGGCCTCTTGAATGCAACCACAGAACTCTTTCCGCTCCATCACTACGGAGCCAACATGAATGACAACAGATGCATTCATAAATAATCTTTCTGAATTTTTATATTGGGAGAACTCAGCACATAGAGGCTGAACGAACTTTTTGTTTTGGAGATGGAGAAATACTGACAAGTTAGGAGTGATTGAAATTTCACCAAACTGAAGTGAGGGCACGGCATTATTTGGGTATTATTTTACCCAATAAAGAAGGGGCATTATTTAAGAAAAATTATTAGACTGCCAATCACTACACTTTTAGGAAAACATCTCAAATAATGCCCACTCTGTGAGCCCTTTACCCAAACTCCACTCTGTTATCCTCCTCCTACTCTTCCTTTTTCACATCTCCAGTGTGTTCCACCTCTCTTTCATCTAAACTTAGCTTGATCAGAGGGTTTATTGTTGCCATTTTAAATATAGAAACTTCTATATCTCAAGTCAATACCTAAATTATTGTCTCAATAGATGAGGATACAGGAGAATTTCACACATGATCTCAATTAGTTTGAACTTTATAAAATTAAAATGGGCTGCAAGGGGCCTCCCTAGTGGCACAAGGGTTAAGCACCACACTATGAAGCATCTGCAGCCACTGCAGCATGAGTTTGATCTCCGGCCAGGGAGGTGACCCACACGGCATGGCAGACCTCGCCTGCCTTGCTCGCTGCTCCCCTCAGCAGTGTGTTTCAGTCAATCTGCCTGTTCTGCTAGCCACTCTGTCTCTGGTGAATCCTCTCACTCCCTCCCACCCTCTGGCCTGTACCCCAGTTCTTGTATGCATAAATAAATAAAAATCTTTAAAATAATAAAATAAAATTGGTTGCAAATATTCATTTATTGAAGCAAGTTGCATTCTCCAGTTTCTAAAGGAGGAAGTCATACCTTGCTTCCCAAAGTCAGTGACTATTAAAATTCTTGGACACACTTGCTTTGCTCCAACTCCTCAGTCACTTGCCAACTGTTCTCACTGCACACACCTGGCAGGGAGGTCCCAGGTTGTATTTCCACCTCAGCCAGTGCTACTTGATTCCCACCACCAGTAGCCTGTTATTTGACCATGACCAGAAAATTGCAGGAAATGGAAGTTCCTTCTATAATCTGAACATTCACATGTATGTGGATGATTCCTCATGAAGTGTTTCTAACCAGTGGTTTCCAAAGACATTTTTAAAGACTAACACCTTTCTCCCCTACACCTTTCAACCCATGATACTTATTTAAATCAGATCATAATGGAACTTATTTTAAGTCATACAAGAGAGGCTGAGTCTCCAAGAATTTGGCCTCTCCTTTGTCCTTCCTTCTTCCTGCTATTCTATAAGACTCCAGGGCCTCCCTCAGTGGGCATTAACCCCATTCCAGACAAATTTTCTCACCCAATAAACAGTTCCTAGTCTCTGAGTATAGCATCTATGCCAGGAAGTCTTCAAATATTAGCAGATCAAACCGTAACTCTCTTTTCAGAACCTGGTTGTAAATAGCATACTATTCCATCAGAGTCACCATAATTCAAGGGTTTCTTCACTCACTCACTGCACTGACCTTACCTGCTTCTTCCACCTCCATACCATTCTCCATACCACTGCCCCATCCCTTTTCCTTTTCCAATCAATTGTTGACTCTTACTGTCTCCCTAATTTCCAAGGTGTTGCTTCCCAAAAAAAACCCAAATCAGTGTTTTGTTTTTCCTGCTTACTGAATTACAGACATATTTTTCATCTTGATATTCAAAAGCCATTTAACCTATGGTCAGAGCATCCTGGAACTTCCCTGTGGGCATCCAAGTTAGCCTAGAACATCAATCATGTCCCACACGTTCCTCTCCAGTCCTAAAAGCCAGCCTCATTATTTTTCTTTATTTTTTTCTATTTGTCTATAGTTTCTTCCTTTCCCTCTACCATCTGTACTGCACTGAAAGCTATTCCTCCATACAAAGTCAGCTACACAAAGCTTTTATTGATTTTTTTTTTTTTACTGGACATGATCTTCTCCCCGTGTGTCTCTTCTCTGGACATGACTCTCCTTCCATGAGCCTCTTCTGTGGACAACACCCTTTCCCTGTGATACTGTCCTCTGGAATGACCTTTGACTTTCAACAGATATGGCCTTTCCTTCATGGTGTTCTTTTCTTTGTATTATCCCTTTGATAATAGTTGATCTTCACATTGAGGGTTTATAAATAATCTCACTTCTTTGGTGTCCATTTATCTTCACAAAATTCTGTGAGATACATAAAGAATGGAACCAAAGCTTGGAGACATTGAGTAATTTCGTCCAGTAACAGTGCTCACATGTGGGTCTGTACTGCCACCCTAAGTAGGGTCCCCAAGCTTAGTGTGTTTTTACTCTTCCAGCTGTGTAGTTGTCATTACTCTTATAATTGGATGTTTGACCTGCATGATGGTTACTGGCATATTTGTCTACTATCTACACTAGGCAACAAGCTCCCAGAGGAAAGGTCCACCTTACCCTTTCTTTCATCCCTTATAGCTATTGGCACAGGTAGAGATCCAACAGTCATGGCTGCAATCATAGTCATGTGCCTTCTGCCCTGGACACTTCCTATGGAGCTGCTGTGCCATTCTGCCCATTAGGTCTTCAAAGTGTCCCATTTAGGGGATGCTATGAACTTCCTGTGAAGAACAAGGATCTGAAACTTAGAGGTTGCTCAGGGAAGGTGTGTCCATGTGGTGTGGGGGGGAGGGGCCCTATTGAGCCAGGCCCATGGCTCCACCCTATACACACTGACCCAGATGGAGAGGGGACATCCACAGGTAGGTGTCACTGAGGGTTCAGATGTGCAGGACCACATCTAGGGAGAATTTCTAAAGACAGACTTGGTATTTTTAGTAGACTTCTAGAAAAATTTCAAGATATTTAAGAAATCTTAAGCTTATCCATTTTGTTCTCTAAAAACTGAAGGATTTTTTTTCTTTCTTCTACCCTCAACTAACGGCAACCTGAGTTTATAAAATCCACATAGTTGTTTTTTAAGAGACAGCAAACGTTTAACTCTTACCAACAAATTTCTGAGGCATAGAGCTCTTACGTTTGGCGACGTTACTTGCTAGTCTGTCCAGCACGAGGGATCTCTCTGATCCTATCTTGCACAGGTCTTCTGCCATTTCACTGTGATTATTTTCTTCTTTCATGACTAAAGTTAAAGACAGTTAGAGAGGCCAGTTTAGAAATGCTGATGTTGAAAGGGTTCATTTGTGTCCAATGTGCAATCTGACATTTGTTAAATGCTTTTAAGAGCCAGGCCCTTTGTACAGATTATTTATAATCTTCCTAGCAAAGCTTCCAGACAGAAGTTGAACGTAGAAATGACAAAGATTGGCCACCTGCTAATGACAGTTGTTTACTGCATGCCAATTCTCAAACCTTGACACTGTCAAGGAGCAAACCTTGACACTGTCACCAGAAGCTAGACTGTGACTAAGCAATTGTGACCCTATGACAAGCCCCCTTCACTTTTCCAAATACTCCCAAATCCACTAACTCAGTTAATCCTGACAGCATCCCTCTGAGAACCAAAAACTGTCATGGCTAGAAATAAGGGTTTGACTACATCCTCTGCATAGTAAAGTGTGATGCAGAAAGAAACTGTGATGCATAGTAAACTGTGATGCTGCTCTTATGCTACAGCATCCTGCCATACTGGGAGGTGACCCCAAAGCTCCTTGTCCCTAAGTACACAGCAGACTGGAAATCAAAAACATCTGTATATTGTAGAAAACATAGAAATGTGGCAATAAATGCTGATGTACAGGCTCTTTTTGGTTGATCTTGGTCACCTCCTTTCCATGATGGAAGACACAATTTTTTATATTGCAGTCTTGTTTACAACTTAGCTTTTATTGTTGATTTTTGGAACCTTAACTCTTTAATCTCCCTGCAATTTATTCTAATATATGAGGACCTTAACATGTAAACTGATTAGCTTACTATCAAGAAATCAATTCTTCCAACACCATTTCTAAGTAGTCCATTTCAATCCCACTGACATATGCTTCCTCCTTTCTCACATAAGACATGCTGGTTTATCACATAACTTTCGGAAGTTTTATCCATATTTGATATTGATTTGTCTGTCTATTCATCCATAAGTTTCATATTAAAGCTACATTTTAATATAACCTAGACATTATTCTTCTAAGAGAAATGCCACATCCCTCATTTATTTTTACAAATAAAATTTATTCAATTTATGGTACATGTTCACCAAATTCCAACAAGATTTATAGACTAATATTAGTTAGTCCTGATTTGGGAGGATACACATATCCAGTCTTTTTTCTCTCTTCAATTTTAGGATGGTTTGGTAGCTCTCTTTATCATTCTCTTCCCGTTACCTGCTAAGATTATTTCTAAACAGCTTGTCTTCATTGCTATTATGAACGACAATTTGAAAATACAGTACAAATTGGTTATTACTGGTAAATGTAATTTTGATATGTGGGTGTCTTATTACATGGGCACATGTAATAACCTACACCCCAATAATGTGAAGGATGCACATAAAATCCATATGACTCAATTCTGCTGGTTGTACTTTTGATCTATCAAGCTAACATTCTTTGTGATATTTCCACCTCTCTCTTCAGTGGAGCACTGTGACCTACCCAGACTTCCTGTGGCACAACCAACAGGGCTTCCCCCTCCAAGGCTACTGGGCCTTCTGAGAGCCAAGACCTACAAAGTTCTCATAGTGAGGGATGAATGAGTTCCATGGTCTCAGTTCCTGGTGACCTGTCCTCTGATGCATTCCTTCTAAGGACTTGTAACATAATCTGTGCACTGAAGGCACAAAAGAAACTTACTTTCCCCATAAGATGTTAAAAAATTATAACAGATGGCCAAAAAGTCTTTCACTAAATCCAAATACACTCAGAAAAATCAATCTTCCCCACATTCTATAAACTAGACTTTGTTTTTATCTAATCTGAAAGGATAGACCCAATGTAAGGGGGACTGAGAGGGAAAGTCTGAATGAGCATCTTTCTGAGTTCTGGGGGTACTGCCTTGGGGGTATATGGGAAGGATAGAGATGTGAACCCCAGAGAAGGCACAGACTCAACCAGCCTCAGCACAGCAAGGCCAGTGATCAAAATTCCCCAGGCAGTGCCTGCCCTCCATGTCACAGATGTAGTCTTGTAAGTCTCCTGAAAGGTGCTTTATGGGTTCCCTTGACACTCAAATTTCCTTCCACTAGCACTTACTGCACAGAAATGTGAAGAAATTATTTTGGTGTTTACAATCATTTGATCACCAAAGGGAATACATTACATTGATTCTGACCACAGAATAATATTTAATATATATCACTGAATATAAGCTTATTGGCTTGGACACAGAGTGTGTTTGTATGTTTAGTGTCAATACTTGGGTAACGCCAGTCTGGATGCCTGGGTGGGCTCCTTGTTCTCACATCTACTCCTCCTTTCATGTTTCTCTCAGAGCAATTTTGTTCAGCTGTTTAAGAAGGAGATGAACCCAGGGTCACATTCAAATACAGATTGAGAGATGAAACTGGAACCTGGATCGCAGTAGAAGAACCCCTCAGCCTGCCATGATTTGATTATTATTCACAAAAACAGTGAAGAAAACTAGTGTTCGGTTTCTGCCTCTTCTTTTTGTTTTGTCCTTCCATTTCATGGGGAAATTCAGAAAATTATATTCAACAGGGCTTGGCATTATACATAATAAATCCTCATTGAAAAATGACTTATTTAAACATTGGTCAGGAGCACTTACTTATATCCATTCACTTATTTTTCACAGGAAAATACAGTAGCTGAATGTTTAAATTTTATTTTTTACTCGATTTAAATATTTATATATATATTTACATCATTGTTCATTTTTGTAAAATATTTATTTTCACAGGTATAGTCCCTGTAAAATTCCCACCTCCACAATTCACCTTTGCACCATCACCACAAACCCTTGTGCTCTTTCCTCCCCCATTTTGATCCTTCTCCCTCATCCTCGCCTGCAGAATGTCTCTGATTTATAGTTCCCTATTAACTTTGGGTTTTTATTTATTATTTTTTTCCTAATCCCTTATTTGGTTCGCCTATATTTCTCCTATTATAAGTAAAGCCATCCAATATTTTTCTTTTTCCTTCTGACTTATTTCACTGAGCATAATTCCTTCTATTCTAAAAGAGCATAGTCATCCTCTCATCTCTTTGCCTTCTATTATCCCCCAAATAGATAACTGCTAAATTGTTATTGCTTTTATTATTACTTAAGTATCTACTTTCCCCTCCTCTACTGTCAGTATCTTCCCATTCTAATATTAGACCTTGAGGTCTGTACTAATTGAAGTACTAATTGAAATGGGAACTTCCCATTTCACAGGCAAGAAGATTAAGGCCCAGTGAAATCAACTGTCAGTCCCCAGAACCACAGTTGACCAGGACAATACCAGGACCCCTGTGCTTTGGTCATGTGACATGTTGCCTTTTGGTGCCCAGACTTGGATTTCTATGGTTCATTCTGACCATTCTCTGCACTTTCATCAGCTATTAATATCTGACGTATTCCTGACTACACTTAATGTCACTGAACAAGTTTTATGTTATATATATGTTTTAACATGAAAAAAACCTAAATAATAAAAATTTTAAAAATCTGAGTATTTCCTGGGGTGGTTTTCCTTTATGGGTCATTTATTAAAGTCAGCAAACTGAAAGGGTCATTTATTAAAGTCAGCAAACTGAAAGGACCTTGATAAATTCTCAACTTATCTCAACTTTACCCCTTAGTCCAATCCTGACTTTTTCAGTGGTAGTGCCAAATAAAGTGTTTTAAAAGCGGTTGGCTTTTTATTTATAAATTTCTTGTGTCTTAAAAAGTTATAAAGATGCTCTTTTTAACACTGTGATCCCTCTAAGTGAATTCAGTCTCCTCAGCACTCTCTCTACATCTTTCACTTTACATTATTTAAGATTAGAGTCAAATGCGATCTCATGATGCAATATAACAAGAAACATCAAAACTCATAAAAAACAAAACAAAACAAAAACAACCGAGTTTCCCTTGAATCTTGTGAAAGGCTCAATACTACTGCCTGTCAGATCTTCCAACAAGTTCTCTCTCATGTTCTGGGTGGTACGGAAACTGATGAGGGAAAACACAGCCTGAAAGCTCTTATTTGATCAATTTCACACACAAAAAAATAGCTCTTGGAACAAAATTTCTCATCTTATTTTAGTTACTAAGCACAAAGAAGCAACCAATACTCTACGTTTAAGAATACCCCAAACCCCAAACATTCAAGGGTCACTACTGGAAGCTTCCTTAAATATTAATGGGGAGACACTTTCAAACCAAGTACTCTATGTGAGAATAGGATGAAAGTTGGGCAGCGCTGTGTGCCTCTGGTGAAATATGATTTTAGTGGCCCAAGGCTTCCCTCCATTCTCAGTGGTTCAGAAGCTGTGTTGTCTCCCAGGTTGAGTGCATGAGAGGGCCTTCTTCATCTGCGCTGGGGAGGCACCGCCAAGGCCAGGTCCGCCTCACGCTCTTGGGGCTTACCTTGGTACAGCGTGCCAGGAAGGCCCATGCTTTGCAAGTAGTTGTGGCAACGCTCTTTATGTTCCTCTAAAGAGCTTCGCTGTTTATAGCTTCGGCCACAATATCCACATTTGTGAGGTTTACCAACTGCAGAAAACACAATTGAGTTCAAGACCCCAATTAAACATCAGCCTTACTGTGTAGTGGGAATGCATGCAATACCATTATTACCAAAAAGTGCAGGAAAACCCAAAAAACACTCTTAAGAGCTAAAAGCCTGTCAAAATTACTAAATTTAAAATTGTTAATACCCAAGTGTTTCTCTGATTGTACCAACGACTCTTAAGACACTTGATTCATTTTAACTTTGCCCACTATTCTGACTGCTAAATTCTTTCCTACTGAAGACACTAAATGCATCCTTTAACTTCAGGAAACTAATCACTGCAGTACTTTAATGTGGATGCTGAACAACCAGGCAGAAAGAGGAGGAAGGTGCATGGTGGTTGGACAATATAGAGACTTAACATCTCTATTCTATGGACTGGGTCTGCCATGGCATCAGCGCTAACATCATGAAAATGAATTAATAAATTCTAAGGTGCTAAACTGAGCAGTTTAAGGTTTTTAAGAACTTATGGTGGATAAACATATTTTAATGAAATGAATACTTTATTCCATGAATGTATTTTCTTGTTCTAGCTTGGAAAATTTCTATTTTCTCCCCAAAGAACGTTAAGATAGCTTAACTCTGCAATCAGCCCTCTCTAATAGAACTTAGCACTTGACGGGAGTGTTCTCTCTGTGATGTCCAGTACTGTAGCATTGTACTGTTCAAGATGATGACCACCAGCTGTTTGGAGCTACTGAGCATCAAAGTATAACCAGCACCACTGAGAATCAATATTTTTATTTTGTTTAATTTTAACTGTTTCAATTTAAATACTACATGTGGCTAGTGGTTACTGTATTGGGTAGGGCAGCTCAGTAAAATGAATTTATTCCTTCCTGAATTTTGTTAAGTGGTATTTTAAGAAAAGAAGGCCAACTCAAATTCACAGCATGCTTAAGTTGAAAGACTTTAAGAGATAGAATTTTAAGAGATGAGCTGAATAAAATATCCCCAATTACTCATATAAATTTCTATCATTGGACCAGAACATTCTTCCTGTTCATAAATTTTTTTGATTCATATATTTGAAAATATAAAAATTAATACCACCCAAATAGGAATGTTGTTAAAACGGTTTAACCAAAGCTGGTTAAATCTCTTTCTTACATGAACAGAAAACTTAGATGAAAAACAAACATTTAACATCTAGGACATTTACTATGTGAGGAATCTGTACAAAGTGTATCCACACCAGGAAATGATATTAAAATGTACACTGCTACCAAATTTTAACTCTCTTATTGAATATAGTCTTTAGAAATTAATGGAATACAGAACGACTCAAAAATCCTTTCCTGGAAATGTTTTAATTTTGACAGATTTCTGGTTTTTAGTATAACTGACTTTTAGTATAACTGATTTAGTATAACTGATTTTGAGACATAAGAAATATGTTCACTGTAAGCAATGGAACTGACTTAGAACTTGAAACACAGTCTGTTATTTCTAAGAAAACAAAGCTTCTAGCTTAGCTTGTAACTTCCAAAGAAAGCCAGAAGGAACCTTTCCCAGAGGTTACCTTACCAAGACCACTGAAAAACCTCTCGTTATTAGTATAGCATGAAATCTACAGTTATAACACCACTAACATGTTGGTCTTTAGAATCTCAGTCCATCACCAGCTGCTAAGGAAGCTGTGAGCTTGGTCATTGTTTTTAATGGAATGCAACTATCCTGCTGTGAAAGAGAAGATGACCACACTGGCATTTGCAGACAAGACTGGTCTTCATTTCATTCTAGAGAAATCATCTTGTAGAATACAAGTCATTGTTTGTTTGTTTGTTTCCAAAAGGTACATGTCTGACATTTTCAGACATGAAATATTTTTCAGCACCCTGGCTCAGTGATGTTTTTCTCACTACCCATGTGTTCCTTGGTGGATCCATAATAGATGTAAACTGTCCAGAAGTTGCCATCTGCTATATATATATACAATTGCTCAAGTAATAAGCTATTCATAGAGTAAGATACCTAAAGACTGCAGAAGCCATGAATACATGAAACACTGCACTAGATGTTCCCAGCTTCACAACAGGAAAGAAAAAAGAATGGCTTGGAGTTACTTAAGTTTTAAGGATTGATAATGTAGGGGACATTTCTGCTATAATATGGAGTGATTTGGGGTTGTCAATGATACAGTTGGTGTCAAGCAAAGGGTGAAACACTGTGTTTTCCACTTATATGGGGAGATGTACCTCGACCCAACCCTAATGCTGTCATTGCACATAATCTGTTAGGCCCTGCACACAGCCTGTATGGTGGTCACAGTTGATAACTACACAAATCCTGTTTGTCTAACAGCACCTAAATCTCTATGAGGGGCAATACACCTGCTTCTCATGTGCTTACTGACACATGTAAACATTAAAAAAACCCATGTTGTCATTTTCCCACTTTGTAGGAGTCACCTGTTCCTGTCATCACAGCAAAGTCATCCCAGCATGAACATGCCCTGCCCCTGGTTGGGAGAGGGTGGCATTGTTCCTACCATCACCTTTGAGCAGTTTCGTCTTGTGGAAGGAGCAGCTTCTTCTCTGTGGAAGGAGCAACTCCTTGGTTTTGCATGGCTCCTTTCTGGCACAATTTTAAGAAGCCCACTCAAAGGATTTGGGGAGCCTTCTACTTGTTGACTCTCAGGAAACCAATAGAATGTAGAGGAGATGGCCTGGTGCAACCTGTGAGAGACTGAGTGCCCCCAGGCCCCCTGCCGCTTCTCTCCCTCCTGCCTCCTGGTTGAATTCTTGCAGGTGCCAGTTGCAGGAGAAAGTCCAAGTTTCCCACACCTTTGTCCAGGATCATTTACAGAATTACACCCTATTTGGAGCTTCTCTGGAGGTAAACTTGAGAAACTCACCTTTCAGCATGGACGCCAGCACCCTTTGTAATGGAAGGCCAATCACCCACCAGGGAACGAATTCCCTTGGGTGCTCAGTCAATGGGTAACAGAGAAATGGACATGAGGAAGAGGCCCCTAAGAACCCTGATATTATTTACTCTCAAGGTGTCTGGGAACAAGGTCAGAGCTTTCCACCTCTTCATGGGAAGTGCCTCCTCATCTGCTGCTCTGGAGATGTGGAAGGAGGTCTGCAGCATCTTTCTCTCCCACCACTTGCTCACAGCAGTCCCTGAGGACCAATGTGGACAGTGAGGTCCCTGAGAGTAGGGACAATGGCCCCAACAGTCTCTCCCTGATATCTTCCGCAGGCGCCACATCAAATATCCCTGCTGGTTTATGAGTGTGTCTGAGCATTAGGTTCAAACTTTCTTCTCTTAAGATTCCTGTAAGAGCCTCTCTGGTGTCCTGTGGTTAAGTCTCAGTGCTAATACTGCTACTGCCTGAGTTCAATGCCCACCTAGAGAGCTGACCCGCATGGCGCAGTAGACCTCTCCTGTCTTGCCCGCTGCTCCCCTCAGCAGTGACCTTCAGTAGATTTGCCTGTTCTGTTCCCCACTCTATCTCTGGTGAATCCTCTTACCCCCACCTTTGGCCTACACCCCAGTTCTTCTACACATAAATTAAAAAAACAATTCCTGTAAGATTCTGGGGCTTCTTAGTAATGAAATACTGGAAGGGCTGCCAGGAAGTAGAGGATCTCACCTAGGCAATGGTGTATTGGGGATTCTCAGGGAGGCGTGCTTCCAGAATTGCTAGCATCCAAGCTAGTTATGAGTCTGTAGCTGAGACTCTGCATTATTTGCAAAGCAGTTCTTAAAACATGGTAACAGCTCCACACCTACTTCTCCAGTCCTCACCAGCTTTGAGTGGGAGGGTTACACTCGGGCCTACTGGGTGGGCATCTCTGGGAACAGGACCTAGAGTGACTTGTCTATCACCTTTGCAGAGAAAACTGGTCCAATGATGGCAACTGAATACAAAACAGCATTAAACATGGCTGAACATTAACATAAAGAAATGTATTTGGAAACTCCTGGGACATTAGCAGTATACTGAATATAAATCAACTTGCAAAACCTTTAAAATGTTTTCCACTAAAATGGGATGGGGAGGCCTCTTTGAAATGCTCTACCTACCTGAGGTGAGATCTCAGTAGTGTGTGTGTGTGTGTGTGTGTGTGTGTGTGTGAGATTTCATCTGCCACTTCTTCATTGGGAAATCAGAAAATACAGGGGAGGGGGGCACTGATGCCAAGTCAGGAGTGGCTAGTGCCCTGGGACCAGATTAGCCATCAGGAGACTCCTGAACGCACACCAGATGAAGGCCACCCCATGCGACCTTGGAGTCTCTCCAACCCTGGCCTGGGCACGAAGGACCTACCGGAGTGCGTCCTCAGGTGGCCGGTGAGGGCGTCCCTCCGGCGACAGGCATAGTTGCAGAGGTGGCACTTGAAAGGCTTCTCCCCAGAGTGTAACTTGATGTGCCGGAGCAGGTTGCCTTTCTGAGTGAAAGAAGCCCCGCACTGGTTGCACTGGAAAGGCCGTTCTCCTGTGAAGAGGAGAGGGAGAGTCCCTGAGAACAAAACTCAGCGCAGGGGACAAGAGGAGGACACAGGCGAGAAAGTTGTTTCCCACGGGGGCCGGTGACTTCCACCGGCTGCAGGTTTGATAGAACATGAGGCTTTCAGACTAAACCTGCCAGCTCCTTAACGCTTCACTGGTTGGGTCAATTTGATCTGAAAATCTAATTTTTTTTTCCTAAATCAGAATGGCACATCACAATGCAAATTCAAACTCATTTAAATAAAGTGACTGCAACATTTTGTGATGAAGAGCCACTCTTCCTGATCAGCAGTTTTGGAATAAACCAATATCCAATTTTGCGTGTTGTGGCATTTGGTGGGGTTTTTAATGTGGCTTTTTTCAAAGGGTCTTTAAAATATGCCACTGAAGCAGCAAAATAAAAAGGAAACTCATTAAAAATGCATTTCAGGATCACAAGTTCATTTCAGCGTTACATTCTTATATTTAAATGAAAGGCACTTCATTATAACAGTTATAATAACTTCTTTTCATTTACATTTTCCCTGTATTTTCCCTTTCAATTTCTTCTCCATTACCTGTCTGTCCCTAAGCAGGCAAATCAGGAAAGAGACAGACAGAGAGATTGTGAGGGAGAGAGAGGGAAAAGGAGAGGGAGAGGGAGGGGTGGAGAAAGGAGAGGGAGAGAGGCGGGGGAGGGAGAGGTATTGATTGAATAAAATGGGAAGGTAAGAAACTGAAGGAAGTACCACGCGCCCCATCATCTGAAGAACAGTCCCTAGTCTCTTAGAGTATAAGAATCAGCCCTGCATTGAGATTTCCTGCTTTTTGTTTTTTGCAGCCACGAATCCTAAAAACTAAATATTATTTGTCTACAGCTATAGGAGACAAGTTATATTTTCAGGACAAATATTCTAAGAGATGCAATCTTGCCATTGATAAGAATTCTTTCTGGAGTGGTGTTCCTGGATTTGTGTCTAAGGAATCATTTGAACCTCTGCTGTGTGTGGTGGCACGTGTCTCTGCATTCTGGATATAGATAAGGGGATAAACAGGTATCTGAGAAAAAGAAATATTTTATTGAGTAGTCATTGGTCTTATACTCTGAATCGATAAACAGTTCACTGAACTCTCATGTAAAAGAGTGATATATTTGTCTTGGTTAAGTAAATATTAAAGCTCTTTTGAAAATAAGCCTTTTTTTAGGGACAAATATATATGACTACAATCTCTGGTGCTGAGATAGCATGAAAATGCATTTCCTAGTAACAGTGTTTTCTTAGGAATGATGAATGCATTAAAAGATACATTTAATAATTTTCCCAATTGATGAACATAATTTTGGCAAATAAGACAGTACTAGTCAAAAGCAATTAAGTAGAAATATATTTGGTTCTACTAAAATCTACATCTAATTAAATTAAAATGTCTATATTGGAATCTGAATTACATGATTATCTTTTGTTTCCAAGTTCACAGGACAGATGTGTACTGTAAAAGCTGAAACTGATTTACAATGATATTCAGTTACAGACCAATAAGATGCATCTGATATCGGCCAGGATAAATTCAATATTTTCCTGATTCTACATCTGGCTGAACAGAGAAAGGTTTCAAAGTCAAGCAAGTGGAATGGTAATGATACAACTAACTAAACCTGTGCGTTACAGCCCACATTAGAGGAGGAATTAAAATAGATGGTAGCTGTCTATGTTAGTGTCCAACAGAGAGAGCTTTTAATTGTGTATTAGAAGCATTCTGGGCCTTCATGGCACAAATGTGTTCAACAGTGTGTTTAACTCCAAGGGACCAAGAGAAAAAAGACAAGTAGAGCAGAGGCCATGTGCGGAGCTCTGTGGGTAAAATGGGGTTTGCTTCCGACCAGGCTCTCTCTTGGACAGGGGAGCCCTTCTGGATGGTGGGCCAGCCGGGTAAGCTCAAGTCATAAAAATTGCTTATGGTAAGGATGTGAGACACGCCTAGTGACACAAATGTGTACTGATATGACTCAAAGCTAGAGAGTCAACCCTACTCTGTGAGAGCTGGGGCTCCCTGTTTTTTCTGAGGCCAGGGGGTTGGGGGAAAAACCCAGGTGGGAACTTGGAGTCCATCCAGCCAATATCTCTGCAGTAGCCGTGAGTCGGCCAGGGTAGGGCAGACAGACTGTTGAAGTCATGTCTCCTTTTCACTCCTGAAGAACAGGCCAGGAAGGAGAGAAAGACGGCTGTTTCGAGAGTGAAATCAGTATTCTAAGTTGAGTCAGCAGTTGGGGTGTCTTTTCGTGCTGGTGTCTGAATCCAGTAAACAAGTGGTCTCTGAATTTTGTTTCTGAATATGTAACACAGGGCCAGGGAACTGGAAGAGAGCACCCGCAGAAGTGACAACAGAGCTCCAGTCAAGGAGGTTTTCTTTTGGAGGGGTCTATGGGAGAGGGTGCATGGGCTGGGGCTATCTGGGTCTCTCTGTTGGTCAGTTGTTTGCCTTCTTCAGGTCAATAGCTTGTTTATTGTACCTAAGTAAGATCAAGTTTTACCAGTGTTGTATTTGCTTTTATTTAAGTGGCATGAGAACTTTATCATTAATTCAAAATTTAGTTTTTAATCCCAGTGACTATAGATCTGTTGTTTCAAGAAGGCTCTGTAAGAATGTTGAATCCCTTCTAATAACTTAATTGGGTAAAAAAGTAAGTATTCATGGATGTCTACATCATAAAATTTGTGAGTTTTCAGAAGAAGGTGAATTTAAAGAAATACCTGAATTGCAAGAATTGGTCCAGACCCACTGAAATGGTACCTTGGAGAAATATTACAATGAACACAGTATTCCATGCTGCTGCTTTTGAACTAAGGTGACTGCGTCTTGCACAGAGTAGGTGCCGGACTATACAGAATGACCATAATTTAAACACTTTTCTTGATCTTTATTCTAAAAAACAATATCCCATCTCCTAGAATAATAACACTGCATATTTGCATGGTGGGGTTTTCCTTACACTTCAAGCTTCTCTCATACAACTCTTCCCTCTGAATCTTACATTATTAAGTTGGTAGGGAAGGTATTACTGTTACTCTTGAGTTCAAGTATGAAATGGAACAGCAAGGCTAGGGAAGTGGCGGTGTTGATGAGCAATTAAGAAAATGGCACCAATGGTACCTCATCTAGGTGGTGACATGAACAGGGGTAGAGGCAGGTGTGGGTTTTGTCAGCGCCCAGCTCACTTGGAAACTGGCAGGAGCAAGCTCTGCCTACCAGAGAAAAATCAGTTCAAGAGCGCTTTACAGTGCCACTGCAGACAGCTGTTTTGGTTACTCAACCGTGTATCCTGCCATCAGCAGATTCTCTGGATCCTTCCTCCAGAAGCTAGTATTTTCTAGAGTATGAATTAGACTCTGCATTGTCACAGGATCTTTCAGTGACTTACTTGCCCTTTAAAGTTTGGGATGCACTGCTGTAGAAACATTTTAAATTTAGAGAATTCAGGGTGAGGTTGGTGGTTAAGCAAAACATACCTTTCCTAACTTCTTCCACTCAGATCCCAGGAATCTGAAAACCTTTCTAGTATGGCCAAGTATTTAACTCTGGTTAGCCAGTGTATTTCTGTTTCTAAGTGTAATCCTTTCTATTTAGGCAAGTGAAGACACAATAGAAGGACAACTTGTCAGTTCATTGTTTCAAGTGTTTTGTTTTTTAAAAGATAAAAGTGAAGACAGGAATTATAAAAGTGATGGTATGTATGTCCTTATTTCTGCAATTTACTCACTCTGCAATGAAGGACTCGACGTGTTGGCTGCTATTTGTGGGGAGTAATGGGCAGCAAACTGCAGGTTCCACTCTGCATATCTGTGCTTAGCAGGTTTATTCATTAAATGTAATTATTCTTTTTATCAGAGCAAGCAGTCATTATATTTTGGCAATTTAGTATGCCAGAATTTGATTCATTTATCAAATATTTATTTAAGAGAATTTTCACTGTATAGTCAGGCTTTACATGAATTAGCAGGGAGGTAATTCATTTGTGAGGTCTTTTCCTCCATCAGGAATGTATTAACATGGGTCCTGGCATATTCTGTTAAGTGTCCATCACAAGGTATCCTACCTTCATTTTAATTTCCACCTCATTACAGAAGAAGAGAGTGTGACTATTCTCTTGCAAGCTTTACTGAGGACTGGGTGTGATGGGTCTATTTCACTGGATGACTAGGATGGAAGGGGGCACATTAGGAGAAGCAAAACTTGCTTAATTGTTTAAGTGAGAAATGAAACTTTTACTGAAAATGAATGCTTATTGAAAATAAATATTTTATGGCTTTCCAGATAATGTATTCTATCATTTTGGAAACTGTTTTTATTCAATATAAAAATTACAGTTTCACAAAGATCTTCATTTCCTAAAAACCAGTCTTTTAAACGCTCAACAAATTTTCTCTGCTTCATTTTTGATAACCGTGTATCTGTTGGCCCATAGTCCCACAGACGACTATGGTTTTCAAGTCTTCATTGTCCCTTTCCTGAGACATCTCGCAAAAGGTCACAGTATGATTTTCATCTTGTTTCTCCCTCCTGTGAAATGTGGTGGCAGACACTGGGTTTAATATGACTTCCAAGCCACAGTCTGCGGAGTGATCGCTCAGGGTTTCTATGTGCTATGTTCAAACGCTCAGTGAATTTATTGTTTTGTTCACCTCTAGGCAGAAGAGTAAAGTTTCTGTTCAATTCAAAAGGCACCTCATGCATATATTTAAAGGTAAAATGCATCTCATTAATATTTTACTTCCAAGACTGTCTAGTGCCAGTGGCAGTGACTCAATACTTCTGGTGGAAAAGTGTGTGATTGGTCAATCGCCAGGACCCAATACACAGGGCGGCAGAAGTAAATCCTTATTTCCCCTACCACCCCCAACGTGAGAACATCTGGAGAGCTTGGGCATTGTGATCAGACACTATGTTGTTCTCATTCCTTCACTTTTGGAAACAGAATAGTGTATTTTATTAAATTTCCAAAATCCCTGATACACTGTCCAATAAGACAAGGATTTTGGCATTAAATTCTATACCAACCGAGATGAAAACTAGTAGTAAGCAAATAATCTTGTTTAAAGTCTTGCCTTTTGGAGAGTAAATCATGTGAAAACTGAATTTAAATTCTTTCCAAAAGACTAAATTTTGTGACACTCCGTGGTTTACAAATGTTTCTAAAATCAAGCCCTGTTAGTCTGAATACAAAAAAAAAAAATACATGTTTTACTCGTGGTTTCTCAATGGAAAATGTGAGGATCAAATTGTTGAGTATTGATCTCTTTTTGCTTCTTTTATTTTACTTCCTGAAGGGTAACCCACCAATACCTGCCTCGTACTGCTGCAGCTCTGCTGTACCTCAGGCCTGGACGGGATTTGCATATAAGGCTGTTCACTTTCCCTTTCTGTTTATTGCTTTAATCTTTAAGGCTGAACTGGTGCATTTTAGAAGTCCTTTCTTTCCTTTGTTGTTCTAGAATAAGAGCTCTACACTTAGCTAGGACTTGGAGACACTGCTGTTTTGCTAGTCCACCTGGAACATGCTAAGAACATCAACTAATATGAATATTTTCCTCCTGCAACACCCCACAACCTCTTCCAGTCCACTAAAAGGGTAACTATGCCAGGCCTTACCAGTGTGGCTTCTTTTGTGGACCATGAGCACATTGGGACCGATGCAAATTATCCCACAGATATCACACTTTAGTTTGCCGTTAGGAAGTCGGATGCCTCCAGCTCCTGACAAAGCTTTGCTGCCTTGGCCACTGTGGGAGCCATTCATTTTCTCTCCTGAGGCATCAAGCATTCGTAAATCCTCTGCACATTCTTCCCCATTCATTTCACAGGCACGCCCATTCTCTTCATCACTCTGAGTCTCTACTTTAACATTACTGGCTGAAAGAAACAATACAGGGTGCCACTCAGTGTCATCGCAAAAAAACAAAACAAAACAAAACAACACAGCAGCAAAAAGACAACCAAGAGCAAGTGAAGAGCCCCTAAATAGAAGTTCATAGCAGCTTATACCTTGGGGACAGCAGCTTTGAGATTGAGATGTTTAGGCCACCCGGGCTTTGCGGGCATGCAGTGTACCATAGGCTTGGAACAAGTTGCCTGGCTCTGGCAGTGTCTGAGAATGCATGAAGATGCTACTTGTAAAATCTCACATTAGCATGAGGGGCCCCTGCTTGACACAGGGGACAGTTACTGGTTGCACAATCACAGGCTTGTGGTATCTCTGGAGTGGCTGCAGATGGAACTCACCCCCTGTTTTCCAGATGACAATCTCACACCAGAAGTGAGCACAGACTATATAATCTAACTCTGGGGCTGTGTGGCCTTATTTGGCAAAATACCTTGTAAGTGGTGATCAAACCCAACACACTTCTCTTACTTACAATGAGACCTTCTGGTTTTTCATGTATGAATGAGTTTTGGGACAAAACTCAGCAGACACATGCTTAGATGTCTCATCACAGATTTCTTGAAAGTGTTTTTTTTTTGTGTGTGTGTGTGTTATATCATCAGTCTAACACCTTTTAATTTCATCAAGCTAATGAAACCAGTGTCCTAAAGTTGATGTACTGTGTGATTTATCACATTCCTTCCAACTGCTAGAGAGTAGATTGCCAGAATGTATGAATGCCAGAGATCTAGAACAGCCTTTGAAAGACAAAGATGTGTGGGAGGTGAAGGGCTGGTGTTGAAAGAGTCAATAACCACCATTTACTCTGCACTGCTATTTCCTTTAAGTCACATGGAGGGTAATTATGTCATTCGCATATTTTTTCTTGGTAAAGAAAATAAGAAATGTTTAGCTTGCACTGCTCTGAAACACTGACTCAGGGTGAACAGACATATCCAACATTGGGAACAGCAGTGACGCTGACAGCCGTCACTTTCATCACAGTCTCTACAGATTAAGGGTGGGCAGGGAAATCCTCTGCACATTCTTCCCATTCATTTCTGCCACCTCAGATCATCCATGAGGCAGATGACAGTCTCCACTACATAATGCTGGATCCATGTTTTGAATTGGTGGCTCTCAAATGTGGTCCTTGGACCCGTAGCATCAGTATCACAGAGAACTCATTAGAAGAGCAATCTCCACTACAGCAGACCCGCTGAAATGCAGACTCTGGGGTGGGCCCAGCAAGCCTGGTTCGTTGAGTTCTCCAGGGAACGATGCTGTCCAATCAAGCCTGAGAACAACTGCTTTCAATAATAAATTCGTAACACTTTATTTTTATTCAAGGTGTTCTTTTTGATTTGGAAGTATGGGGTTGAGACTCTTAAACCAGAGATTCTGGTTTAGAACTTGGCTCTACTCTATAAGCTCTGAGATCTCAGGCAGGTCACTTAACTTCTCTGTGACTTTAGTTTCCCCATCTGTAAAAATGGGAACTGTAAAACCATGAAATTGTGCCTAATGGTGAGGATTTAGGGGCATGGGGAGGATTGAGTGGGTCAACAGATGAGAAGCTAGCTTAGGACAGTGACTTGGCATGGCGAGTGGAAGTGCATCCCTCACGTGGAGGGTGTTCCGTCTCACCCTAGTAACATTCACGGCACTTAACCAAGAGCTTGGCACATGGCACTTTAACGGTATTTAATGCTCACAGCACCTCTATGAGGAAGGTACTCCTATTGACCTGACAGATGGAGAATCTCAGGCAGAGAGAGGTTGAGTATCTTTTCCCAGGTTTACACAGCTACCAACTGGCAGCCTGTCCCAGCACCTGCAGGCCTAACTGCTACACCGTGAGGACGTTCTCACTCACTCATCACACCAAAAATTTACAAATGGCTAAGTGAGTGGAATTATGAGCTGGAACATGGAAGTTCCACTTCACTGTGGAAGCGGAGATCCCAGAAGTAAGGAAGTGCCTCTTCCCATCAGGTCCCAGCATTGTGCAAGAACATTCTGGGGAATCACATATGGGAGTTTCTCCAATGTGCTTTCCACAGGGTTCCAAAGACCAGAGACTCAGAAGGACCTGCCTCTCAGTGACCTGCCACCTCTCCCAGCCACCAGGGACAAGGGGCCAAGTCTTGCTGGCCCACGAATGTGAGTGACAAGTCAGGAGGAATGCTGGCATGCCGTCTGCCAGGGCACTCTGGGCTGAACTCTGGGCTCTGGAATCAGCACTCTCATGGGTGTGGCCTTGGAATTTTTGAGTGGAAGCTAATTTCCTAGAGCCTAATTGTTCACCAGGTTCTGCACTGGAATGCTCTGGAAGCACTGACAATAAAGTTTCAAAGATCTCTGAATTTCATCACTGGGGACTACTTTTAATCTTCCATCTTGTGGTTCTGAGAGTGAGGCCGTGGCATTCTCAAACATGGTGGAATGAGTTACTGCTGTGTGGCAAGTCCTCCAACCACTGGAGCTGAGACGCAGGACTGCGGCATAGGGGACAGACTGGGGACCCCTGTGGCAAGAGAAGGAAACCACATAGATGCACGGCATGGGGATAATCCCCTCCGTGTGTTTCTTTACATGATTCATTTCATAAATTCACAGCTACCAGCTAGTGAACTCTTGTTTTCCAAAAGACACAAGTCCATGTATGGTACATTGACACCTGCCAGAAACTCTCCCTTGTTATCATTATTAAGAAGGAGGGTAATTTTTCATTCTCTCAGCATGCTTTATGTGGCTTGTGTGGTGGGAAACAGGAGAAAGAACAGGACAGCAGGGGATGGCCCTGAGGTTTCTGACAGCTAACACTCTGCAGTGTAACAACAGCTTGCAGAGGTCACGCCATGTCTGGAGGGACAGAGATGGAGACAGTTTCAGGCAAAGTATGGGACAGCAGTCACCTCGAACACCATGTAGGTTCTCAAAGCAGGAGACTTGATAGCAGTCACTCATTTGACTGATGGTTTTCAAAGGCAGGCCTTGTCACAATTGTGCCTATGATATTTTTTTCTGAGAACTGTAATAGAGCCACAAAAAAGGTGGGGGGGGGGCGTTGCACAAAAACAATGTCTATTATAAATTACCATGGAACTGCAGGGACAGTTTTAGGTAGGTATGCTGAACTGGAAGAGGCAAAGTTCAAAGAACCAATCATGGGGACTTGACAGAGGGCTCTGTAGAAGCAAAGGCCAAATATATTCAGAAGTAGGGCTAGGAGCCCAGTGTTTTAGAGCTGGAAGCTTGGTGGTCTCTGAGAACAAATTTGAACCTCTTGATGCTAGGAAGTGTTTTTAAGATTAAGAAGGGCAAGAATGATGGTGGGAGGCCTGCTGACATAAAGTGGACAATACTGCCAGCCTGTGCATGTAGAATCCCACCTGTGGAATTCTCCTGAAATATGGGGAAAGGTTCTCACATTTTGTGGACAGATGCAAACTAGATGCTGGTTGTATACAGAACTGAAAGGCCTTCTGCCTTCTAGGGAGGAGGGTCTCTCATCTGGCTAGAAAGAGAGCACAGGCTAACATGCTAGATTTTTTACTTAGATGATAGAAATCAGGACATGAGACAGTCTTCAACAGAGCAGATCTCAAAGTTGAAATCTAACAGACATCGAAGTAAGATCCACTTAAATGAAATTAACATCCAAGAAACACAAGTTCAGATGGAGGGGTCTTAGCTTTTGGGGTTTAGCTCACAGTAAACTCAATTAGTGATGTGGCCAGAAAAAGAAAAACAATAAATGCTGTGTGAGTCCTGCTTGACTAGAATCTGAGGCCCCTGCACCAGCCAGGCCACCTGCGCCCTGAAAAAGGGCAAGCACAGTCTGGGGTGTGGTTGAGGGAAAAAACTTTGGTGGGGCCTGAGATCAGCTCCTATAGGACTTCAATAGCCCTGTATTTGCTGGACATAGACCCTGGGGCAGAGAGGTTATGCAGGAGAGTCTCCCCTGGAATGTGTGACAAACAGGATGGCACAGAAGAGAGGTGAAGAAGGAATCGACTTCCTCCAAAAGGGAAGACAGCCCTGGGGAACCTCCCCAAAGCACGGAGAGGTGGAGGTGATGCTTGGAGCACTGTGGCTACTCAGTCTGTAGGCTCTTACGCAGGCGCACTTGAGTGGGGCACCTGGTCCGGTATCCCTGCTTCTTTCTCTACGGAGGAACATCCCAAGTAGAGTTTGCTTTGAGATGGCGGGATACACGTGCACTTGTCAGTGCAGGCTCACTTGGTTCGTATGTTTGTCAGTCTGTTATTTTGAACTGCACAGGCCTCCACTAGCAATAGCCCTAGTAGTTGCTTCAACTAATGATGGAGTCCAAGGATGGGTGATGGGAATTCATTGAAGCTGTTCATTTCATGGTAGTTTCATATTCAGACCCGCTACCCAAAGGGATATGCAAGACCCCTGCTTTATTCTGTTGAGAATGTCACATGGTGACTCCTACATTCTTCAAAATCGCCTTGATAGTACAGATCAGACTCACCCCCAAATGAATTCTATGAACTCTTCAGTCTCTTTCTAATTTGTATTTATTGAACTATGGTCCATCCCACAGTCGAGTCTCTATGGGAAGCTACCAAAGATTCATATTGACTGCGTGGAACCTTCTCCAAATTCCTAAACAACTGGATCTGCTCCACTGCCTTGCAGCAGGAACTGCCTCACTGTGGCATTGCTTTTATGAAATGTTATACTCTTCTTGAATATATGGATACTTATAAATATTTTGTAACTTTATGCCCCCACCACTTAGAAAAATGTTGACCTCAATAAGGTTCTGAACTGAACTGATTAAATATAGAACATGAAGTGGAGTCTGTCTGTTTTGCTACTCTGACACTTGCTCTGCCCCACAGCTTTCATTGACTGCTGAGAGTGAATGGACAGCAGCCCAATTTTATTATTTAATACATGTGGCTTATATTAAGAGTGGATGTCTTCTAACCCAGAATCAAAAGCTGCTGTACTTCTCACGTGCTATCTAAAATGACACAAAGTTAAAATCTGCTTCAGACTTTAATGGGATTTGTTGGTCACACAACTGTCCTAGGGAGACCTCTGCCACTAGATAGTTGACTTCGACATACAGAAGGGCTTAGCACTGATGAAGGTAGAGAATGTAGGTGACTCAGAGGTCAGTGGGGCCAAGGGGTCTCAGTCAGCCGCCAAGCATTGCATGTGCTCATGAATGATTAAAACATTTTAATGCATAGGTATACTGTGTGCTGGCAGTCCCCACCTTATAAACGGGTTTTGCTTCCTCTTGATTTTCCTTTCTTTTTTATTTTTATGTCTTTATATTTAGTGGTAAAATAAATTTTCTCAGACTGCATTTTCTTATTGGGAAGATACTCTGAATTTGTCACAGTGATATGAGTTTAGACCATATAAACAAGAAGTGTTCAATATTTTCAGTGAAAGAATAAGATACATAATTATCCCTGCAGCACTAGTAACTAGCAAGTAAAATCAAATGGAATAAAGATATTTGAGACGTATTTTGAATAAGGAGAATAAAAATTTTGAGATGAAGAAGAGTTAGAGTCACACTGACTCTAGAAGAGCTTTTGAAAACTTTTAATCATTTTATAGGTTAATGAATCCATTCATTATAATTTATCCAATTTAAAATGTGTTTTTTTCTTATCAGGATACACAATTAGAAATATTTTTCTCCTTGCCTGATGTCTTAGATCTTTAAATGGAATGAAATCTGGGAGAGAGGAAAGAGGAAGAGTATGAAAAACGAATGAATTACAAGCATATGTACACTTTCCTTAAGTAACTAGATATGCATACTAGGAACAGCGAAGAAAGTGGTTGGTTCATTTTCAAGATGAAAAAGATGCCAAGCGTTGAGGAGGGCAATTCTCCACCACAGCCACTAGGTGGTGATGTTGTCTCAGAACAGTTTGGTTGCTGTTAGGTGGAGAAGTCATGATCAAGAATTATTTACGTACATGGCGGTGGGTGGAGATATTAATAACACGTGAACTATTTGTATAAATATATAGACAGGGAGGATACCAAAACATGTATCATCTGTCTTATGAAAGTTGCAAGTCTCACGTTTTTGTGTGCAGCAATTTTTCACATACTGAAATCTTCACCAAAGACTCATTTCAACATTACAATGCGCTTGAGCTTAAATTTTCTTCAGATTTAATGAAAGATGTCTCAGAATGTACTTCTTAGCCCTAAGTGCAACCGATATTCAATACTTTAACAAGTGATTGCTCATCTCAAAATGAGTATTATTTCTCTGTTTTAGTTCCTTAATGTTTAGTCATATAAGCATACATACACATACATAAATACATATATATGCCATAGAAATGCATATCAAGTTATTGTTTTAAAGTCAAATCAATGGATCACTGGTAAGAAAAAGATGTTTGCAACTTTTACATGCAGGAACAACAGTTAATGTAGGTTGTTATGTTAAATTCTTTAGACACCAGAGTTTTAATAATCAGGATGTCAGAAACTTATCTTTAACTGTTACTGACACCTTTTACATTAAAGCATATATTAATAATTGTTATAGTATTAATTGGCATGACCTGTTTTCTGGTGTTGCTTGATAATACTAGAAAATTGACTAATACAGTCCTGAAGTCTTAAGTCCTAAGGCGGTTACCAACTTATATCATTTCAAAATTTAACTATCTGTACATTTCTAAAAACCATTCTTAATTCCTTAAAATACTATTTCAAGGATATTACCTAAAAGTATCTATCATTTATCATTTTTCAACACCTAAAAAAGAAAAATGAAATTAGCATCTGCTTTGAGTTTAAAGGCTCAGATCAGGAAGATCCCCCGAGCATGAAATGCTAAACGTGTTTCTCAGGCAGGAGTCACAATGGACTAATAGTCTTGGAGCTTGTGATTTTTCTCTTCTAGGTTCTGAAATTAATACTTCAGAGCAACAGAAAGAGAGCATGTATCTTCCTTCTGTCCTACAAAATAGCAAAACTTATCTTCAAAACATGCCAGGTTGTCTAATGGTGACAGACAGCCTTGCCATTTTATCATCACAGTCAATAAAAACAAGATAATTATCATAGTAAGACTGTTTAACAGTATTACTAGAGTAACAATTTCATTGTTACTGTATTGTTGTCACTATTACTTCTATCCTTTTATTACCCCACTGCCACTACAGAAGGCACACTCCACAGTACATCTTTGAAAAATCTAGAACCCTCTAGAAATATGTTACTTTATTGCACATGTGCTGCCCCAATAGAGGTTTAATGAACAGAATGGTCAACATTTTATCTACCTCATTCTTCAAGCATGAACGAAGGTGGTAAAGAAACACGCATTCACAATATTTACATTGTGGAAGATGAGCATGAAATGGATTCACACCTGCGTTTTTCTAGAAGCAAAGCATATACTTACGAGAGAAAGATTTGGGAATTATTGCATGAAAATCCCTAAAGCCATCAGCCCCATATGTAACTGCAATAAAGAAGGAAAAGAAAGCTGGGTTGTGATTCCATTTGAGAGATACAGTAAGAGCCTAAAAGAAAGAATTATTATTCTTTTAAAATATTATTGCTCAACACCATTATGTAGTTTCTAATCTGTGACTGCTCACCCTTCTAAGTCAACTGAAAAAACATCACAGTGACATAAATCTGTAATTCCCAGCGATCTGAGCTCAAGGCATTACACAGGGTATCTGGAGGGACTTCTGGTGTGTGAAATATTGCAGGGGTAGTAGCTTAAAGTTTCGGGAGCTGTGAGAAAACCTGCAGCAAAACTGGCACAGGCAGCTCACAGTCACCATCACAGCAGGCGTCCTAGGGGAAGGCGCCAGTGGCGTTTCGAGCAGGTGATGGCACAGGCCACGATTGTCATTCCGCTTTTTCTTAGAAAATATTCACAGAGATTAGAAAATGTTCATCCAACACGATGAATGGGGAAAAACCAGTGTTTCCTCCCCCTCAAGAGGAGCTCTTAATTTCCGTGGGTCTTTGTCAATTGCTCTCATACTTACTTTCACCACCTCAAGTCTCCCAGCTCTTATTCTGTTTTATAGGCCAGTGTTTCCCAGGCTGTGCCTGTGTGTTAGGATAGTAGATACTGCACACGCACACGTGTGTGCACACAGATACACGGATTTTTCCTCCGAGCGGCATACAGGGACTCAGAGTTATAATCACAGTGTAGTGTTGAATCAAGCTTGTTGTATGAACTGCTGAATTATCAGAGTAAAGGGTATGGTGTCTTGCAGGAAACAAACCTACCAAATTTCACCTGTGCTGGTGTTTTCCAGACTCAGTGAATACAGATTCTCTGTTTTCCCATGGAAAACCTTTTTAAAATATTGGGATAATGGGTAACTGTAGCTTGGGAGACACTTTGAAAGCCACTCTTTGAAATGACTAGCTTAATTATTTCCTAGCAAAAACTTCTCTTCTATTTAGAATGTCTCCTGATTGTTCCAGTTTAAAGGAGAAGCCCCACATGCGGGCCGTGGCGTGGAACTACCACCAGTTAGCTGGTTTGGGTACTGGTAGTGAGTGGTTTGCTGTCAGTGATGTGATGCTGAATTCACAGTGACCTTTGCACTTTCGGCATCTTTACTGAACTTGAACCCTTTCTGTGGATTTGTCGACCTCAGTTGCTGTGTCATAGGAGCCATCCCAGACAATGAAGAATAACAAAGATGATTTAAGGCATTACATTTTTAAAATAGGACTGTTATGTGACATAGTATTAGATCTTCTGATTAAGTTACATTAACGCTAAGATCCTGTTGATCCCTTTCAGAAAACAATATTGGTGCCTCATTCAGCTATGTGACACTATTTCTTGCCACACAGAATGTGTTCTCTCTAAAGCACGTGCTCATGGCGATCCTTGAGTCATTAGCCACTCTTAGTGCCGCTACCTGGCCCATGGCCAGAACATAGCATACTGCCTGCCACATAACAGGTGCGCAAAAGTATGTGTTGAGTAAATCAGTGAATTAATTTATGCAAGGCTATAATAGCTTTCTCTTAGTCCCTTTTATGTTCTTCTGCCTGTACTAACTGTACTTACTGGTTCCAGCCTAGAATATTCTTTTAATAAAATGATGCCCTTGAATGCCTGTGATTAATTGGCGAAAACTATATAGAGAAGCAGAGGATCCAGAAAGGTAGAAGTTCTTTGTGCAAGCAAGGAAAGAAATATTGTTGCAATATTCATTTTGTTAGGAAGGGAATTTTCATCCACCAGAAAATTTTCCAGAAAAATCCAACTCTAAGAAATCTACACGTATAAATGGATTCCCTTTCAATTTGTCTGATTTTATGGAAGTTCCCACAGTACCAAAATGTAAATCCTGTAATCTCTCTGTGTCTGGTTTTTCTTGAGGCTCAGATTCTGGTTAATGAGTCAGACTTGAGTTTGTTTTGGTGGAATCTTGATTTTTCACTCCTTGAGCCTGCATCGTCAAGGCTTATCATGTTGTGTGGCTCAGCTCTATTGTAATCCCTGTATGTGGTGCTTTGGGGGCCGTGACAGGGGCCCATCATGGGAGGGGACACACAGCCACGTTAGCTATGTTTTGGTAATTTTTAAAAACAAAAAATATTTTATATTTCAAGAGTCTAACATAGTCTCTGTCATATATATTAAACTTTGGAATTTGGGCTTAAAAAAAAAAGATCCTGTTGATCTTATGATGACTTAACTTAAAGTCAATTTCTTAACCCATTCTTTCCACTCTATGGGGCATAGTTGGCCACTGAGTGGCCACAGAGGCGACACTTCACTGGTAAACTAACACTACTGAATATGATTAATCTAAAATCTGTCTCACCACTAGGAAATGCTGACTTATATAGTTCTTGGCTAACCAAAATGTAAGCTCTTAAATATGTAATTTTATTAGAATGCTTTCAATTATACACATTACCATTTAATATAAATAATATTATAGTACATCACTAGACACTAAATTTAATCACTTTTCAAGAGAATCAGTTCTTTGTCTAGTATAATTCAAATTAATTTAAAAATTTTGGTCCTAAATATTTAATTCCCAGAAATTGCAAAAAGTTTACAACAATGGTGGTGTTATTCTACTTCCTTCTAGGCAAGCTGGACTGAAGAGGATTCATTCTTGCTCATATATCAGAGAAGTTCATGCACTTAACAACTTCTGAGTTCAGGTAAAGAAGAACATGCTACTCTATGTGGGTAGGTAATTACGTATGACTGCAAAATGTGGAAACTCATTCCTAGCTGAGTCCAGCTCACTCTACTTCATGCTACTCTACCCAGTCCAGTGCCTGGTGGGTGCTTCTCACAGGGAGCTTTGTAAATAGTGGGTACTTACAAAGCACTTTCCATGAATTGTCTTTAACCCTCACTGTGATCCTCTGAGGCGGGAGTTAGCACAAGTTTACTGGTGAGGAGACTGGGGTTCAAAGACTGTCCTAGAATTTGTCTTCTTGATGCAATATGTGACTCTGAGACTATCTAATCACAACAATACAGTCAATGTGCTAAACACACACTCTCCGATGCAGTAAGGACCATTGGAAAACTATTTTCTCTTTTATGATGCTTGAGAGGCACTGGCAATTGTGTGAGATACTGCAGCTACCAACACATACACACACTTACGCCTGCATGGATCATGTATATGTGCATACAAATGCACCTACTCGCTCACACACACAGGAGTTATAGTGCATATGTAACACAGTGTTATATAGTGCATATAGCGCATACAGTACCAATAGAGCCCCCCACATAACAAAATGATTTCCAACCAGTGACTGGAAAGTGTGTCCTCCCTGGCTGTGCCAACAAGCAACAGCCCGGTTAATACTGGCCACCTTCACACAAGAGAGGACATGCAGTGTCTTAGTGTCTGCAGTCCCAGAGCCTACCAGCCCAGTGCCGGCTTTCTGATGTGTTTGTATATATAAGTACAGCTTTAAAAGAAGTCACACAACCCTCTTCCCACTCACTAGGAGATATTCGCAGGTGCAGACTTGAGTCCCTCATCACAGTCCTGCTGCTAAGTCTGATTTGTGGCACAGCAGACCCTCTCCTGGCCTCAAACTATAACCGCAGGACCAGAGAAGCCATCAGCCTATGAATGACTCTCAGCCTTCTTTCCTTTTCTTCAGTAAATTCCACCCCAAATTTTAGGTCGTTGTTTTATAAAAGGACACAGATAGAAAAAGATTTAACATACCTTGCCAAATTTTCTAAATTTCCCAAATTACATTCTTTTACTCGAGAGCAAAGTTGACTCATTTGATAGAAATTTTTATTTCCAGAATTGTCACTAACATTTTCATATTAAATATTAATCACCTGATTCAGAATCCTACTCAGATCACCAAGTCGATGGAAACTCTAGAAAGAAAACTAAAGGACCACAACTACACTTTTGGTTTGCATTTAATTGTGTAGATAATTATAAACTTTTGATGTAGTCACCCTAGGGAAAGAATAAAATATACTTGGGATTTTCAAAGCCAGAGGGAGAGTCTGTTCCACTTTCAAATCAAAGAAGGAGACGGCTGACTTTCTGGAGAGAACAAACAGATACAGATTTATATTCAGGAGAATTCAGAAATATGCTTAGCTGACTTTTATCTGTATTCTTTAAATTACATTAGTTTTTCAGTCACAGTCAGATCATTAGTCTACTATAGTCATGTGTGTGCGATCTGCAATCACCTTTGAAATGCTTTCAGTTGTAGTAGCTTGCAGGATGGCATTCTACCCCCACCACCGAGCCAGCAACAGGGTCACAGCAAAGAAATGAAGGAGAGGATGAGAAGTCAACCAGAGCCCCAAACCAAACCCAGGCCCCTGCTGGGGAACTAGCTGTATCCAGAAGAGGTGCCAAGTCCAGTGCTCTGGAAATTCTTCTGCCTGTAAACACTCCCAGGTGGGTATTTGTTCTTAAATCATTCTCTAAGTTAGGAAGCTCAGGTTTTATTAGACATAGATCACATCTAACATCCCCTTACTGGTTACAACAGGAAGATATTGCTATTCTAAAAGTGGAAGCTAAAACACAGACAGGTTAAAGGTGGATCCACAGACAGCAGAGGAGAACTGGTGGGAGGTCTCCTTCCAATCTATGCACAGCTTCCCATCCCACTAGTCCTCTTTCTAGACTGAAGGGCCCCTGATGTGCAGGTTTTGGTGTCATATTCAGATCTGAATTCTGCACGGCCCCAATATAATGCCATATATCAATGGGCACACAAAAAAATATTTGTAAGCAGTACAGGGGCCTGGCCTCCTGGCTGTGGAAATGCACCCTGGCTCCCTTGCTACCTCTGTTCTTTCTTCTCTCCATACCCCTAGCAAGCACACCCAAATCCAAACTCACCATCTTTCCCCCTGCTTGTTCCAAGGGAGCTTTTCTTTGGATTCTATATCTTCAAAGCCATGTGGCTCTCACCTCCACCCTGGCCACCTGTCAATATCTCTCTGCTTTCTTTTGAGACTTTCTTCTTACTGTTTTCAATTGTATCACATCCAGCACATCCATGAAGCTGCTGCCTTGCTCAGCCCAGGTCCTCAGCCTATACCCCGTGCTGCCAGGGCTACCTGTCTGACACCTGGCATTGACTTTGCTTCCATATTCCCCTTCCAATCAAGCTTTTGAGGGCCTAAGTTGGTGATTTTCAGGCTACCTTTATTGGGTAACATCTACATCCAAAGTTTCCACTGGTCTGAACTGTGACCATGAGACAAGACCCTCCTAGACTAGTCAGCAATGACTGTGATGTTCTCAGCAGACAATGCTACTCAGAAAATTGCATGGGCAGGCCTTATAGAAAAATGCAAGAACAAACCCCCACCAACTACACTTTATATGTAAATAACTTTGCAGTGCTTTCATTCAGCTACCCAGCTAAGTATTCCCTAACTAAATGTCAGTCACAGTCTGACCATGTTCTTCTTGTCCCAGCAGACCTCCCTCTCCTTAAGACCTGCTTAGGCCCTGTTCATCTAGGTCTCCCCTCCCCGGGACTGTGCACCCTGCATGGCCTACCCCACTCTCCCAGCCTCGGGATGCCCTCACAGAAACCAGATCCCCTCTCTTGGTTATTACAGCTCTGCCTCCCTCATCCAGATCCTTGTAATCCATCCTCAGTTCCAGACCTGACATGGGTCTTGAGTCAGTTCTGTGCTCAGTAAAGAAACTGTGACTTGCCAGTGCTTTATTTTCCTTTTCCCCACTTCTTGCCCATCTACATAATTAATACCTTCAACATGCAAAGTATGCATTACAAGGTTCCTGAATCAACACAACTTCCACTCTTACTTTCTGAAGACAGTTACAGTATCTGGATATTTTTAAAGCTCTACATTAAATGATAATTTGCAAAGTATAAGGCAGAACACATTTCATTTTCTCTGTTGGTTACAGTGAGGCCCCCAGAAATGTGGTACATTTGAGTCATTTGGTAACAATTATCATCATTCTTAACAGTACACTTTACTTCGATTTCTATAAACCCAGCACATATGGACTGTTTTTGTTTGTTTAGTTGTTTGAGTAGGCACTCTGGCCTTGTCTGTGTCCAGCACACCTCAGCCTTCTGGAGCCTGGATGCTGAAGGGTCAGCAGGTAGCGAGGGTACCCACCAACTTATAGAAAAGAAGGGCAGTGCTGGAATGTGGTGGGAAGAAGAACTGGAGGCCAGAGGTCTGGGTTTATATTAGTTCTGCCTGCCTCCAGCTGTGTGCACTGACCAGGTCAAGCCCCACTGCTCCAGCCTCAGTTTCTTCATTCATCAAATGGTAACAAGCATTCATTTTGTCAGGTTTTGTGAGGATGCATGGTAATACTTAGGCTGTTCTTTAGCAGGACACAAGTGCAGTGGCCACTTTTCTTAGTGGAAAGCCACAGATATATAATGGCAATGCCAATCTTGTCAACAAAGACTTCAGGGCCTATGGGATACGTTATACTCAACTAACATTAACCAAGTGAAAACCAGCAGGGATAAAGACCACTGGTGGTGACAATGAGCAAAGGCCCTTAGGGAGAATGCCAGTGACACTTAGAAAAGCAGAGTGTGTGCAGGCCTCTCTTCACTCCAAACACCCTGTCGTCACCACATCCAGTTGACTGATCCACTGGAAGCCTTCACTTTCCTTTCTGGTATTTCAGACCAACTACCATTCCTGGGACAATTCCTGTCCCTTCAAGTGGACCAAGACAAAGGTGGCCAATGTCAACTTTGCATTACTTGAAATTACAGCTGTCAGCTCTGTCTCCAGAGCAGACAAGGGGCAAAATGACACAGCTCTGATGGACAGTTTGGGATAAACTGATGTCTGAACTGCTTTCTCCTGATGCAGCATAACTGGGGGCCTGTCTTCATTTATATTTTAGTAACACAATTTTAATTCTTCATGGTGAACTAAGTGGGAGAGACAATGCTGTGATTAACAGTCTATAATTTAGAATTGGAGCAGTGGAGAAGCAAAGAGTTTTCTCAAAAGCACAGCTAAGAAAACAGCAGGTTCAAAAATGGCGATCCCATTTGTGGAATTACCTATCAAGTCATTTTTTTGATGCCACTTACAATTTTTCCTCACCCACACTCTTAGACATAATTTGCCACAATTTGGAGTGAAATATATAACAGGTTAAAGAATAGGCTTAGGGATACTTTCTAAATGTTATTTCCTTCTTGCTTTCTAATTTTTTGATGGAAAGTTACCTCTTTTGGGGTACAAATCATATTTTCCCATTAAAAAGTATCAAGTGTACAGCAGTACCAGGAGGAATTTTTAAATATTTGTCTCTAACTCCTAGAATAGAAAGAAAATCATGAAAATGAGGAAATGGAAACAAAATAATAAAAACAGAGTGAAAATACTTAGTTCAAGCTTTAGAAGAGGAAAGGAAAGGGGCGTTTTCAGGCAATAAAGAAGGGCTGAAGCAATGAAGATGGTTGGAGACACACTGACAAATCAGAAGGGTCTTACACCAGGGGAGGTTGAAATAGTATGAGTGCCAGATATAAGTGAAAAAATGAATTAATTTTACTTTTCTATTCCAAATCTTATTCCAACGAGAAAAATGTATACTGGTTCACACACATGTAAGAGGGGAACTGTGCTGAGTAATTCAGGCTGCACACAGGACATGACTGTGAGGTTGGGGGGCTGGTCTCCAGAGAGATGGTCTGTGCCCCCTCCTCAAAGGCAGAAGACCAGGTGGACTCCTCAAGGGAATAGATGCTATGTTTACCTGCAACACTGAGAAGAAGGGCAGCTGGGGAAGGAGGCAGGAATAAGGAGCTCGGGGCTGTGGGAGCATCTGCAGTGTGGACACATGGCCAGGGCAGCCGTTGCCTGTGGAGCATGTGCTCTCACTGATGTGGCCATCCTGGCAACACTCTTACTTAGCCTGAGGGAACCGTTGCTATCAGAGTAAAAGCTGATTTGCAAGTGAAGCGCTGAGTTCTAAAAGAGATATTTTCACTGACTCAAGCCAGACCAGCCTTCTAAAGTGTGGTTGTTGCCTGTGCTATGTCTGACTGCATATGGGGAGAGATTCCAAGGAAGAAGGGCCTGGGATACAGTGTGTCATATTGTAACTGGGTTTCCAGCAGCTTGTGTGTCATATTGCAACTGGGGTTCCTCATCTGAAAGTCTAGTGCCCCAGGGCTCAGCAAATGTGCTAAGCCATTCCCTCCCACCTCCACAGCAAGTGCTGTGTTCCTCCCATACCCATGGCTGGCGTGGTGTCAAGCCCCAAAGATCCCAGGAGCCCAGGCCCCATGTCAGGGAGGCCAGAGATAAAGCAATCTCCCCTAGGACACAAAGAGGGTGGAACCCAGCTGTCCCTCCCTTCCAGAAGCTCAAAGGAGTCCCTGTTAGAATTCCAAGCAGAAGGTGACTCAGCAAAGAAGGAGTCTGGATGGGAAGAACAGCCCTGGTGTCACTGGCCCCTGTCTCTGAGCTCTGAGCAGCAGCTCCATCTACCTCTCTATGTGCTACCCTGAAGAGAGGGTGTTTTATTTTCATAGTGCTGAGGCCTCTGGGGCAGCCACCACGTCTCAGCGACAATAGCCCCCATGATAGATATAAGGCCTTTACCCCTGCCTTTACCATTTCTTCCCGTTCTCTGTCCCCAAATCATACTTCCCAGGCATCATCTGGGTCAGGGAGTCCAGACATAGGGAAAACCAGAAAGGGAGGTCCCTTGGGATGTCTTTGACTAAGCTGGCTGCCCACAAAAGGAGTTTGGGAGCGATAACTGGGACCAAAGCATGAACGTGGGATGAATGTATCTCACCTGTAAACTAGTAACACACGAGTGTGCGTCTCTGAGTATGTATGCTTGTGTAAGAGGCGAACATGCTCATCTTGCACACACATTTACAAAGGCAGCTCAGAAATAACCAGAAGGAAGACAGCCCTCACTCATAGAGGTTATACCTGAAGGACCATGTTGTAGTGAGGAGACACCTGTCCCACTGCTTGCAGCATCAGTGGGTCTCTACTCCCCGGGAACAATCACTACCTGAGTCTCATAGCAGCTACAGGCCCTGCAGCCGGGGGCCTTACGGGGCCTCACCATTCCAAGAGTTATAATGGAGTTCATGCTCACTTGTCTCTTAACTGGGGGCACTGCTGGAAAGGTTGCTGGGTAAAGAACTGTAACCTAGGATGGAGTTCTACATCTTGAAAATAAATACACTTAGAGGATGCTGGAGGCATAGGCAGGAAAGGGGCCAACTTTAAACTCTTTAATAACTGCTGTGAATGCATTGCTAAACCCAGTAAAGGAAACTCCAAACACTTTGCATTTTATAGTTCTTTTTTTAAGGAACTCTAAAATTTCCACTCCCTTTTACTTTTTCTCTTGTCTTCTGTCTTTCTGTCTCAATCTCTCTGTTTCTGTCTCTCTCAATTTTGCTGTTTCCTGACTTCCAGCACACGGGTAACAAATACTAAGCACGTGTTATTTTGGCAGTCCTCACAACACAGTTCTGCGCTGTCCCTATCCACCCTGGTTCAGGGATAGGGTTTTAGTCATCAGGAGGATTTCAGGAAGAAAGAATTGTCCCTCCTCCACCTCCCAGAAGTTGGGACCTGAGAGGACCACGTGCCTTCCCAAAGGTCACTTCCTCAGACCTGACACAGTCTGGTTATTCTGAAGCACCCAGCTCTTGTCTGCACACACTGAGCAGGCTGGGGGTGCAGTCCCAAAGAGAGAAGCCTGCCCCCTGCTTCTGCTGACTGCACTCCAAACCTTCACTGAAGTTCACTCCTAACTCAGCAGCCTCTTCTTCCTGAGTTCCTGCCAAAAGCTCACATATCTTGGGACGATCATTCAAACATTACCCCCCGCCCCTAGTAAATACGAACTGTTTCTTAAACATCTTAGGATTAGAGCATCTTAAAAAGTCATGTCTTTCATCTAAGCAGTATTTCTTTGAAATAAGGAGGTTCCTTTGCCCTCCCCACCTCTGTCTAGTGTTATGATTCATTGTTTACTGGGAGACGTGGAGAGGACCAAGATAGGCCACACATTCTTCCCACTTGAAATCCAAGCTATTGAGCATCGATGTCTGCACCAGGACGATGCGGCTCACACAGTTGTCCCTGGGCCACCTACGAGCTGCTACTAGTGCCAGTCACCCTATGGAACACTTTCTGTACATTCATTTTTTAATTCATTCTTGAAGTAGCCCTGTGAGGAAAAGATTACCCCTCTTTACAAATGGGAAAAACAGGATTTAGAGAGGTTCCTGACTCACCCAAGGTCACTACTAGGACAGTGGCAAAGCAGGAGCTCATGAGGTTTCAGAACCTGTGTTTTTACCCCTCGTTAGTTGCCACAGACAGCAATCTGATCTGAAAGCTGAACAGAATATAGAGACTGAGATTAAGGTTTTCACAGGGAAGGATCTATCAGATTATTTTGCTAGGACTGACCTGACTTTTGTAAACATTCCAGTTTTCATTCTAGCAGTTAGTAAGTTTATGAAACAGGTCATTCAATTAAATCATGCTACATATGATCTGAGGAGTGATTTCTAGTCCAGGCATTTCACACATGTGGGTACAAAGCCTGAGGGTGTCAAGAGAAAAATGGTAACAGTCTCTGACCACAAGAGTCCGCAGTTTCTGAGAGGTGGAGGTGAAAAACCAGCAGCAAAATCCTGGTGCCTCCTGTGGGAAGCGCACCAAGCACACCACCAAAGGGTCCAAGGCCCTGCTGATGGGGGGTTACGATGGGAACTGGGTCATTGTTAGGACAGATGGCTAGAGGTGGGAGACCGAAAGTATACCATCCTGATACCTACAGACAGAAAGAGATGCTAAGAGACAGGGCATTCTGTGGGAAAAGGGGTCATGGCTTCAGACTTGAGAAGTAGCTTGTGCAATGCTGCCACTTCCAAATAAGGAACACCCCCCTCACCAGATCCCTCACCCCCACACAGCCTTGGAAAGTCTAGTCTGGATTTGATCCCTAGTGGGAAACTCCAAACTGCAGAGGAAAATCATCTCACTCTGTCTTGCCAGACCTTGGTTTCCAAAAGCCTCACTTCTGCTTCCATTCTCCACATATCGATCTTCCTCCTCTTCCAGATGCCTGCAGGATGCAGCGTCCAGAAGATTGTGACACTGCAGCTTGTGTGTCATATTGTAACTGGGTTTCCACATCCTCCTGGCCATATTCTAAAAGCCCGAGAAGAGGAACAAAGCGAATAATGAAATATAGGAATGTAGGAAAAGAGGAAGCCATTGTGAGACACCAGCCCAACCGAAATACAAAGAATTATGGAGAAGTGACAGAAAGGGAAGCAAGAGTAAGGAATTGCATTTGGTGGCTTCGCACAGCATGCACACATACAGACACACACGCATAGATGAGCATAGACAGGCCAACACACAACACACACACCTATACACAGACACCCAGATGCACACACTCACACAACACATACACTACCACATCCAGACACACACACGTACAGACACTTGTACACAGCACACTTACATAAGACTCTGACACAGACATACACTCCCATCTGCACACACTCTTACACACTCATACAGCGTTTCCTGCATCTGACCCAAGCTTTTGAGAGAGAATGGTCTCTTAGTTCTCAGCCTCAGAGGGAGTGGTAAGTCCATTTTACACCCAGTGGACTCAGAGAGTACAACCCAAGTGTCCCTGCTTGTAAGCTCTAAACAGCACTAAGAAACCATTCTGTTATTTTTCTCTTGTATTTAAAACTCCAGACTAAGAACATGGTAAAATTTCCTTGATTGTAGTTAAAAATTTAATTTTAGGACTGAAACAAAAAGATGGGCTAATAGAACAGAAAGCGTAAGTATATTCAGATAGATCATTTTTGGGGCCTCCAAATACCATTTTTTAAAAACAAGAAGAGATCAGACTTGAAATCTAGGGAAAAGTGAAAAAGACACTGTGAGGTAACCTGCTTGCAGCACTTTCTGTTTGTGGCGATAAGAGCAGCAGGGCAAAGTCCTCGGCAGCCCACCGGAGGAGTCTGGCTGGGGTTGCTGAGAAAGAAACCCTTATCTAGCACTTTCACAGGCATGGGGCAGCCGCCGAGAGCCCCGTGAGGATCCGCCACCCTCACTCCTGAGTCTCTGAATTCAGATGGAAAGTTCCTGACAGGCTCAGGCTTAAAGATTAATGACATCATTTACCTCTTCCTTATTTTCCAAAAGAAACGCTAGCTGCCCCGAGAACTGTAACTGCACTTACAGGAAACTACAGATGATCTCATGAAACTTCATGAGAAAATTTCCATTTATTTTCTTCAAGTTAACACTTTAACATTTATGATGAGCCTAACTGAGAGACCATCACCAGTGGACTTTGGCCTGAGGGCAGGCCCACACCTCTGCACGAATTTGCAGGGTCCTCCAAGGTGGGCTGGCCATGGGGTCCTCCACAGGCATGTGGAGACTGTCCTGTGAATCACCCTCCTGCCTGCGGCCTGGCTGGCCTGCTATTCTTCAACACTCTGCTGCTGATAGCATGGGCCCTAAGCTTTCAGCCTCAGTGCAGTTCCCTTAACTTTGTCTCCATTTGAGCAGGAAGAAGAGTTCTGGAAAGCGGAGCCTGTCTCCATTTGAGCAGGAAGAAGAGTTCTGGAAAGCTGGTCAAGGTTTGCTGGGAGCAGCTGGAGGGAGGCATGAGGGTGTTGATCTCCACTGTTACCCAAGACCCAGTCCTGCCTCCCCCACCAGTCTGGACTACATCCTCCAGACTTCCTGGATGATGACGTTCTAGACGACATCTATGCACCACACGTTGTTCATACCCAACATGACATTTTGGACACTGACGTGTGACACTAAAGTGGTCCCAGAATGAAAGTAAAACCCAGACACTTAATGTTTTCCTTCACAGGTTAACTATAGTTCATCCAATAAGCATTTACTTGGAGGGTTGCTGGGTCCCTCAGGGCTGACTCTGTGCCACTGAGGATGCTACATGTAGCCCCGTGGCCACAGCCTTAAAACCAGTGGTAATCGCTAATTATGTCTAAACTACACCCCAATACCAGGACAAGAAGAGCAGAAATGCTGCAGAAGGTTACTATAGGCTTGTGATTCCAAAAATGTCTTAATTCTGAGGTATTTTTACCTCTGGTTTTGGCAACTTGGTTTTTCATCTCTGAACCTTGTCCTTTAAGAAGTTTTGTTCCCATCTAAAGCAAAGTGCAAGGGAGCAAGGAGTCAAAGAGCTTACTGCCCAAATGCCCGCGTGCTTTTTCTCGGCCCATGTCTGCTCCCCCCTTGGGCAGGTGTGACCCAGCGCACCTGAGAGTGGACCACTTTCTGTCCCGGTGTTCTCGGCTGAAGCTGCAGGGAGGACAAAGCACATGTAGGAGCAGCCCTCAGGGATGCTCATGCTCACCAGGCAGTGCTTGGCTGGCAGGGATAATGGGGCGCCCTGCATACTCTCCCGGGCAGTCCTCTGGGTGGCTCATGGGGCGCCTTGTGAAGCCCCCAAGCAGTGGCCGTGTATTTTGTCCTGGGTTTCTTTTATCCTTTCTCACCAGACGCTCATCCCCGCCCAGGATCACCTTTCATGGGAAATGAAGGTCTGTTCATAGCACATGTTGAGTTGTTTTGGAGGCCAGTCAGGCGGGGGAGGTCACTGGTCTATGCCAAGAGAGGGACAATTTGGCCAAGAGGCACTTCACATACACAGAAGCTGAGCCTAGTGCTTCATGTGTTGAGTTACAGGTAAACACAGACAATTGTGAAACAGCACCCTCCAGGGTGGCGCTCAGGATCCTGTCTTCTGGATCCTTTTGGGGTCCCACTTCCTGACTCTGGGACCCCAACCTGCACGATCTCCCACCTTGTAATAGAGTCTCAGCAAGAAACACATGGAAGAGTTACTAACACTTTCAATATGCAAAAGTTTTAGTCACTTGCAAATAGATTTGAGATTCACTAACTAGAGACGACGTTCATAAAAATGACAGTGCAAGAAAGGTCATACAGCCAGAGTGACATCACTGGGCTCATGTCCACGTGCTGACACTTCTGGCCGCAGCGTCCCTGCTGGAGGACAGACGACCACGGACAGTCTCTCCATTAGTAATTTCAGAGAACCTCTCATGTTATATTTGGAGAGGAGGTGGGAAGGGGTGTGGCCAGCTTCCCTTGCTCTCTTCACAAACATCAGTGCAAACACTATAAAAATTAAGTCTCAAGTCCAGCTACCTTGGAAAAACGAAACAACAGACATCTGCCTCACTCATCAAGTTCTCTGGGGAGGTGTTGTGGTATAGCGGGTCTAAAGACTCAGAAGCGTGTTATGGCAGCAGAATAGGGGGAAAGAAAGGCAGCTCTCTCTCTCTCCCCAACCCATCCTCCTCCTCTTCTTTTCCTTCACTTTAGCTTCTTTTTCTTTTCATCTGTTTTTCTTTTCTTTTCTTCATCTTTCTCGTTCTCCTCTCACCATTCTTCTCTTCCTTCCTCTTCCCCTCTTACTCTCTCTGTCCTTTCCTCTTCCCCCTTCTCTCACTCTTCTCTGCTTCGTCTCTTTATCCTTTTCTTTTCACTCCTTCTTTTCCTTCTTCCCCCTCCCCACCTCTTCTTCTCTGTCCCTCCCCACCCCCCCCCTCTGTCCTACAAGTCTAGAAATAGTGGAACTGCGAATTCCACAAGAAGTTAGAGAGAAAGGCCAGGTTTGGAAGCCCTGTGTGTGGTCCGGCATTATGACTGACCACTCTTGAAACCCCTCTACCTCCAGTCCTTCTAGCTTGTGCCTTTTATGATGAGATTCCACAAGCATATCTAAGTAAGGAAAAGGGATTGGGGAATTATACCCTTACTTATGACTAGTATTTTTCTTTTCATAAAACAAGGTATAAAATCTCTAAAGATATTTATTGAACATGGAAAATATATATCATGAGACTGAGAAAATTTTATCCTCTGCAATGACAAAAAATTCACACATGTTTTTAATTATTCCAAGATAGGTCACTGTTAAGGGCCATGTCAAAGAATATTTATAATAAACTAATAATAAAGCATAAGAATTCCACAGTAGGTAAGCGCTGTTACTAGTTTTTCATTTCAACATGGAGGCTTCAGGCTTAAATAAAAGAAGAAGTACAACCAAAATTTAAATTGGAAGGATTTGAAAAGATCAAAGAAGTTGAAAACATAGCCTCTTAGTGTCATTCTGAATCGCTAAACTAAAAATATAAACTTGGGGAAATCAAGAGCAACCTTGGCTGATCTCATCCCATTGACATTACACTTACTCAGAAGTTGTACATGCAGCTGCTTCAACTGGTGCCAATAGGTCAAGAATGAGAGAGAAAGTAAAACTGACCTCTGAGGCAACCAACCAAAAGAGAAGTAAAAAAGCCTTTGAACTAACATGTATGCATTTACTCATGGGCAAGTCCCTCCAATGCTCCCCCCAGGTTCAGCCTTTACCTTAGGCACAATTGTAAAAACCTTTAAATGGTTCTCTCTTATCTTAATACCTAACATATTAGAAGTTGTAAATTTGAAAGCAGAGGAATAAACTGAAAATACCACCCAAACATGAAAGAATTCAGTGTCTCCAGAAGAGCACACAGGGAGGGTGATAAACTCTATAGGCACGATGACTTTTTCTGAAGTGAAGTCAGGACCTGTGGGGTCAGACACATGCCAGTGGGCTTGCTGACTGCAGGAGGACTACATATTTGACACCAGTACTGTTACTGAAAATCTGGAAGCCAGAACCCTGCTGCAGCAGAGGTATGAGAAATGTTTGTTGAAGGATTGGTGAATGACTGAGCAAGTGAGTGTATCGGTGACCTGATTCTCCCTGCTTGTGGAGTTACAATCTACAAAGCACACGCCCACATATAACCTCCATACAATGTTAGAGTTAGTATTTACACTAGTAAACTTCAGTTAAGAAGAAAAAGTCAAAGCGCTTCAAGATATTCTTGAAAGTATCTCAGGGGACCCAAGAGATTCTAGAATGATTCCTTATCTCAAAGGGTTAAACTACACTGAAAGTAAAATGTAGCGGGCCTGAGTAACAGAACATTTAGTCACAAAGTGGTGCTTTCTGTCTGTTAACGAGAGGTGAATGAGATGTTGGCTGAAGTGGCCTTCAAACAGGAACTGTGAACACAAGTGTCAGCCCAAGCAGCAGCACCAGGTGTCACCAGGGCTCAAGACATCTTGCTGAAATGAAGGTCTTTACTGACCAGCTTGCTGAATGATTTCATACATTATCAGGACTGAACAGTTTCCCAACAAACCCATTTCTGTTCAAAATATATGTAGATGTAATTGCAGCTTTGTGCACAGTACATGCACCTTAGGGTAAAAGAGTTTGGTGTCATTTGCTCCCAGAGTTCTGCTGGTGGGAAGGTAGATCTGGAGGAAATAGAGAACATTCTGAGATTAAAAACAGGAAATGGGTGAATTCAGTGCCCCTTCTGGGAAATGATGAAATGAAATATGTTTCAACCTCTACGGTGGAATCATGCAAAACTTAGTTTATCAAGGTTATTAAGACATGATTTCTCACCAAGATAAAATGACTTTTAAAATTAAAAATCCCACCTAATATGAAGGTTAAAACCATTCCTTTCCATATCATAAAGGTATAAGGAGCTAGATACTTGGGGTATTTTCTATTAATAGAGAATAAAAGAAGAGAAAGTACCTAATGGATAACTCTAATGAGAATATTTCAATGACCTCAAATCAAAACCTACAAGTTTATAATTGGTTGGTTTTGTGCAGATATGTAACACACAATTAAGCAGCTGAAGTCACTGTGTTAACACAAACCCCTCAAGTTGAAAGCACCTGCTTTTCAAAAAGCAGGTCTTTGAGGCTGAGCACACCAGAAACTCACTCTGCTATCTGTTTCCTGATCCTGAGTGGCCTGGGCAGGGCCCACTGCAATACCACCTTCGAGCTAACCACTGAAACCCGGCATGCGGGGACAAAGCAGCACCAGCAGCTCAGCTGTCGGGAGATTTCTTTTCACAGATCGGCACACAGAGCGGTTGTACAAATCGCGCCGAAGATCTCCATTTATGAGTAACCAATGCAAATGAGAGGGAATGAAAGAACAGAAAATGATGGGAAATCTAACAGCATAAATATTTTCACACTTCAATGACACATTTCTAACGGTTAAGAAGGAGGCAGTTATCTGCGTGATGTCAGGCCATCGTCAGAATGTATTGGTGTAACATGCTATCAGAACCCAACTTATCCATCTGTCTGCCCCAAATCTTGCCTGAGCATTCTCTATCCAGCTGCAATATCACCTGCAAGCAAGCTCTCTCAAAATCACAGGGAAGGATGATGTATAAGTGCTTGGTAAGTTCAGAAACCTTATTTGTTCAGTTTATTCAATTCCCAGATGGGTCCTGAAAATCACAACTGGCATCCACACTCTGAAAACCAATAGAGATAGTGACAGTGGTGAGGAAGGCAGGCTGGGAGTAAAAGTCAGGAACTTCTCTTGACAACCAGGCTCTCTATAAAGGAGGCCCGCATGGGGGAGGGTCACGTGCTTAGCCAAGAGTTTCCACCACAGTCCTCTGTGAGCAGTCCTAACAGAGCAGGGTGCCGCTGGCTTACAGCCACATGAGTGCCAATGGGTTTCAAACCTGGGCCTTCCCATCTGCATGTCCACACTAAGGCTGCCCCCACTCACTGAGGCGCTAGCCATCTATCTCTGCTCAAACATCTCAAAAGTCTTGAAGTTCATTTGATTAGTTTTTCACATAGGTTCTTGTACCTAACTTGTATTTTTAAGCTAATTTCTGTATGAACCTGTAAAATAAGTAAGCCAAGTTGCCTTGTTTCCAAAGTCCTGATGAACCTTGCAAGAAGGGCCCCCATCTGTCCCCAACTTTCTGCTCACAGATGCTACAATATATGAATATATGAATTACTGCTCTAAATGTCACATGATATTAATTAGGGAGATTTCTTGATAAAAGGCAATAGAAGAAATGCTTAAAGTAGCAAGCAGCTGGGGCATGGGTAAGCTGGGCCAATAATTGCCACCCCATTCTTGTTCCACTGTACTGCTTAGGAAACAAGACTGTAGGAATACTTCTCTGACATGAGACCTCTTCCCAAGGTCAACCCTTTATCCCAGGGAAAAACCCAGGCTAATGTCAACACTGCTTCGGCCCATGATTTCGTTCCCACCACCTGGCCCTTGCTCCTATCAATCTCTTAAAATTTACTATTTGTGAAGGAAAGAATAGATATCATGTCTTATAAAAATCCTACACATTTTTCATCAAAACTATTTGGCTTCTGCCTATTTTGTTGGTTTGAGATCACTGCAGCTTGATCTAAAACACACCCCCTTGGGAACACCTGGTGGTGTTAATTCAGTCTCTAGTGCTCATCTTAGTATGTGCTCAGCCAACACTCTAGAATGAAGATGGACTACCATAATGGGATTTTCCTACCAGCTTCCTAACTCTATTCTGAATCCCATACTTTTCACCATTTCATTCAGCTATGTACTTTGCATGGTAACATATATCACAAACACAGGGCTAAAATTAAAAAATGGTAACATCTAAGAGTTAAAAGAACAAAAGATCATAAAACTTGCATTCATGCAAAGTTGAACTGATTTGAAGATCATCAATTCTATCGGTCTGTCTGTCTGTCTGTCTGTCTGTCTGTCTGTCTGTCTGTCTGTCTGTATCTATCTATCTATCTATCTATCTATCTATCTATCTATCTATCTATCTATCACATTTTAAAAGGTTAGTTGGGAAAAAGAGACACCTGCATAGTCACAGGTGGGAACAAGAGCTTGATCATTAATTTTATAGCCAGCCAAGGAGGCCCAACGGCTCTAAGCACCAACTCCCACTATAGCACTAGGGTCTGGGCGCATGCTGGGACTACACCTGAGGGGAGAACCAACTATTGTAAAAAAATGAACAGTGGTGTGAAAAAATAAATAAATGAGTTTAGAAAAAAAAAAAAAAGAAACTTTCTCCTCTATAAACAGAGTGTGAGAGAGCAGTACCCACAGCTTGTGAGGACTAAGTTAAATAAGCCATGTTGCCACAACCTGTGTACTCCACTTCACCTGTTATAAGCAGAAACTCTCAGCCTCATTAGCACATGATTCTGCTATATTTTACTAAGTGAATGTACCATTACTGAGTAAAATAACTATTCAGTTGATGAAGTTGTTTTATACTGACTGTCTCAAGTTGTGTTTTACTTTTTCTCATATAAGAGGTGCCTGATTTTAGCCATATTTAAAACAGTGGTTCAAATTGTTTATTCCTGAAACAAAATGGTGGCTGGGCTCATTTTTCAAGTGGGCACAGCCTCTGTAGATGAATGACATCCATAGTTTCACTGTTTTCTTGTTCTGATCTTGGTGCCTTACTAATGAGGAAGCAGCACCTCACAGAGGTGTTTTACCTCAAAGAATGTGCCAAAAATAACTGTTTCTCACTGTACATATCCTACTCGATTTTTTTTTTTGAGATGACAATCTTGCTAACAGCTAATCTGTGGCACAACTCATAAAATCTTTATCAACAAAAATCAGCAATCCCTTTTCTTTCAGTGAGGACATGTGTTTTATTTTAGGACTTATGCTCTTTCCACAGCTTCTGCTAAGTCAGAGATGACATTCCCAATGGCTGTAAATGGAAACTAATGAATTGACTTTTCTGAGAAACCCCCAAATTGAATTTTTTTCCTATTTAATGATTTGGAAGTTACACTTTACCAGTGGAAAATCAACAGATCTCTCTCAGATGCAAATTCTGTTGGAGTTGTCAGGCATATCATTAGAAAAACCCTAGGATTTTCTTTATTCTTCCTAAGTAAATAAAACTCGATGCTTTAGTATAGAAAAAGACCTTTCTCTCCCTTTAGCTTTCCTCTTTCTCCATAGACACTTCCTGAACCAAAGTTTCAGGGAAAAGGGAATGCATAGTGGCACGTAGGTCCAACAGTAGTCATGACAATGGTGTGGGAGAACTAGCCACAAACCACCATTGTGAAGCACACTTTCTACCTTGATTTCCCTTTCACTTAACCTTTCTAAGAAATCATTCCATATCTATGGTATGCACCTGCATTTGAGTGATTCATAAAGTCATCTGACACAATCAGATAATTAAAGTCCTGGCAATTTGGGATTGAGAAAATGGTCTAATTTAATGAAAGAGAACATTTACTTACACAAGTAAAAAGTAAACTTAATTAAAAATTGGATGGTGGTGGGTACACTTTGGCTAACAACAGTACCACAAAAAGTTTTAAACAAAAAATTGGATGAACGCAGCTCCTTGCAAGAGTCACTTCTACCAAATAAAGTAGAATGAAAGGAGTTTCCTTTCCAATGGAGATGGTAGCACATTTTCTGCTTTTGCTTTACAGCATGGTATGAGTTTTGCATCCTTTAAGGAACTTGTGAAAAGTTAGGTTCAAAACTGTGACATTTTAAAAAAGATTTTGAAAATAAAATAAAAGTGTGGCCTTCACCTTAAGACTGGTTCCCTAACTAAACATCACAAACTGCTTCCCTTCATATGTACTTGTATTGAGAATGAACCCAGAGGCCTAGAGGGGTTGGGGATCAGAGAAGTTCCTGAGAAGCCCTGGTATGCTAAATTTCTTTTTGAAAAAATAGATTATTTGAATGTTAAAAAGAAAAATAAAAAAGGTTACATTTTCAGCTGGGCATCTCCCAAAGGTGCTGTAAATAAAAGAATCCCATGGGTAGGAGATCTCTTTTTCATCACTGTATCTGCTGCATCTACACATACAGTTGTTCCAGGAAGATTGTAACAAGGTAAAGTGAAACACGTTACTAAGTGGAACATTAATTGAAAGATCCTATTCTGAGATCCAGAGTAGCAAAGGCCCAAACACAAACTGACGGAGCTATGTCTTAAAAGCTGCTCCAAAGAAACGGATGCTGACAGTTACCATGGGTTTTGGCTGCACAGACTGACACAAGTGGACTGGTGTGAATGTGCTGCAGTAGGAGAAGCCTAGCAAGGAAGGCTCAATTTCTACTTGATCTCGCCTTTCAGAAAAACTAGATAAAATTCAAAAGCATGGAAATGTGTTTAATATCAATGCTTTTATAAACTGACAGTAGTGAGTCCTGCAGAATTACAAAATTAGCTTGGGCAGGCTATCTTCCATCATACCTGAAGGCGAAAAGCAGATCTGGACAAAGCCTAGCTAGCTCCTTTGGAGACAGTGAAGGGCTTTCCCTTTCATTCTCTTTCCCTGCCAAGCCATGTAAGGTCCTTCAAGTGTGAAATTTTAGGAGGAACTTGGGCACGCTAAAAATAATCAGGGGAGAGAGAACAGTGAAGAGACATAAAACACAAGTATTATCATGTTTTTTGTTGTTGTTGTTGTTTTTTTTTTTACTGTTCTCCAGAAAACTTTTAAGTGTTAGCCAGGAGAATGATATGTTTGGATGGCCTAATACAGCTATCTCCAATGATTTGGAAGGGCTCTCAGACTTCAGAGAGGGTAGTAGTGGATATGTAACTTAAGGTTTTTCTAATAGCCTTTCTCCAAACACAGAACAGACTGTCCTATGAAGTGTCCAAAGAGGCTGGTCTATCCTATGCCAAGAATGCTGAAGGATTTATCAGGGGGGCTAGTGATCACTGAGTGGCCTTCACCTGAAATGCTTTTTGGGCGTGGAATTCATTTACACAGCAGCAGCATAACATTAATCAAACAAACTGTATGGCTGTTTCTGTGGAGCTGGTCATGGAGGGAAGCTACTGGTGGAAGAAGTTTTTCTAAACTTTCCTATTTCATTCACATGCAAACAGAAATTCCAGTTCACCTCTCATTAGGGGTATAGTCAAACTGCAGTCTGTATTTTCATTAAAGCAGCCATGAACTTTAATGCATCAAACTAAGTATTTTAATTAAACCAGTGAATGTTCAAAACCAAGCAGAATAGTCTGAGAGTCAAAAGATAGCTTATTCTATATTTACCCTTTTTACTATTTTTCTCTTGGTTCACCTTCTAGGTAAACTCCCTGACTCTCTGAATCTTACCCTAATTGGTCACCTCTGTGCCTAGAGGCATGATGGGAACACAAAGCAAGTCCTTAACAAACACTTGTCTCATTAACTGATTCTGTAAAGTTGGTTTAATCTCCATCCCTAGTTTCTTTTCTTGCATTCTGGAATGTCAACACTACTCAAAACTCACACGAGCCACTGAGCTTCCAATCTCCCGTAGTGTGTTGCATTGTGGTTCCCCAAAAGGGCATGCATTCTGTTTCACTCCTTGGGGAAACCAATTCTTACACAGTTTTGATTCCCTCTGACATCTAGTACTTTGTAATGGATCCCGTGATTGCTTTTGAACACAATATGATTTTCAGTAAATGTCAATAAGTATTCAGATTTTGTTTCAGTTTATAAGACTAACAGGATCAAATGGACATATAGACACACCTATGAATATTTTAATAAATGGTAATTTAATGCAGGATACACTATAATTTATCAGATGCCAGGATATTGCTAATTCAAATTATTTGTACTGTAAGGATTTGGCAGGAGGAAAGAGGGGGCCATTAGATTGAAAGACAAATTAATTACACAGAAAAACTGAAAATATTCATTTTCCTCATCTTCCCATATAAAGAGGACATTTTATTTTCTCTTCAACTATGTAAGCATTCATTGCTCCCTCCTCTTCTGTTAACTTATAATTGTTAACTTTCCTACCTGATTTTGTACTTCTACAGCCAGTCTTGTAAAAAAGATACAACAGAGGATTTTCACAATACAGATACACCTTGACTGACAAGGAGGGAGGGATGCCAACCCCCTGCATGCAATAAAAAATCTGCGAAAATTTATAGTCATTCCTCCAAATACATTTGTGAGTTCTACATCTGTATAATCAAACCATCCTCAGTGAATGCAAAAACTTCAGAGAGAGAGAGAAATCTGTAAGTAGTCTTGTGCAGTCTGAAAACCCATGCTTTTCAAGAGTCAACTACACATTGAGTTTAGTATTTCTCTGAGTCAGGATTTCATTATGTTTGTGCTTCTCCCACATCTGTTAGGTGATGGAGAAGTAACAGGAGAAAGTCTACTGCCTGCAAGGACCTTGAATCCCTGTACCAAATATCTGGGCTATCTCTGGGATTGACTTATGCTCCAATGTTAGTCACATACCTCACAGGTCCTTTTATGCTGTCTTTGCACTTTCAGCACTGACATCTAGATATGCTCATGTGATCTTTGGAAACTGGGAAATACACTTCCAAGAGCACAGAGAGGGCAAAGGTCAAGTGTTGAATCATTGTGCCCATCTTTTGGAGGTGTTTTTAAGTTAGTAAGCCCAGAAAACAATGCTTACTACTTTACAGTTAAATGTTACTGATAAACAAAATAATAGCATTATCCCAGTTAGTCTAACACTTTATTCAAAGGTCTAGATTTCAAATGAACTTTTTACTCTTTCTGAAAGAAAAAGAAAACCTAGGTTCAAAGAGTCAAAGCCATGTGCTCAGACCTTTGAAGGGAATCATGATGGGAGTGGCAACGCAGGTGGCAACAGGATAAAGCTGTAACCCCTAGGAGAAGTCCCGGGAACACAGGCTCTGGTGCTGGTCCCAAACCCCAGCCCTGCAACAGCATCACCAGCTAGGGGATGCACTCCTCCCAGGCAGAGACAGCAAACTTCTCACCACAGTCCTTTCCGAAAAAAAAGTAACTATCATTGCCAACAAGTCCTGAAGCTGGCAATCCCTGTCTAATTCATTTAACGAGCATCACAAGGCAAAAGCTAGTGACTGACTTTGAGAATTAAGTGGTTCTAATTCCTCTTGCCACTGCCAACTGCCCTGCAGTGTGTGGATACCTAGCACACACATGTGCAGTAGCTGCCGGAGCTGGGGTGGCACGGTCTGGTTGGCTTCTCAAATGGCATTCCTGGCAAAAGGCTTCGATCACTGTTCCTCGGTCCCACGTAACAGAATCGTGATGGAAATGTGTCAAAATCATTGGTAAAAAAGAGAAAAGAAACCCTGACAGGCAGGAAAGGAAGGCAGGAAGAGAAGGAAGGGGAGGTGAAAAAGAAGAAAAAGGAAATTGAGCAAGGAAGAGAAGAAAAGAAGTAAATGAAGGAAAGAAAGTTAAAAGGTGTGGGGAGGCGAGAGGAAGGGGAAAGAGAGAGAAAGAGGAGGGCTGGGAGAGAGAGGAAGAGAAGGAGAAAGAAGAGAGAGGAGAGGAGAGAGGAGAGAAGGAAACGAAGACAGGAAGAAAGGAAGAAAAAGATCAAAAGGCAACACCAGCATAATCAAAGCCACTGCCCAATCTCGGGCTCTGTGGATCGTGGTGTGCTCAGGAAATACAGCAGCCACACGAGTACACGCTGACCCTGAAATGCAAGAGCACCAGTCAACGGGCACACAGTGTCCCTCACACAGGATGCCAGGGGTCTGGGGCACACAGCTAAGCTGCACTGGACTGGGTGCCGAGGTGAAACATCAGGTTTGGTTCATCACATTGTTCAAGCAAGTCGGTGCTTCTCTTTCCCCATATTTTAAAAACAAATTGCTTCACCAGGGTGCAGCAGCATCTTTTAGGAAGCTTCATTTTTCACAGGTTTTGCAAACAATTTCACATGGGGTCCATCTATGAAACTTGGTTCATTTTGTGCCTGCCCTCAATAGCATTCTTGTGGAATGTGCTTTATGTCTACAGGGCAATGTCCTGTTTCAAAAATTCATCGGGATTTACCAACCCCAGATGACCACAGAAAGTGCATGAAAATAAAATGAATGGGTGAAAACAAAAACTCAGATAATGTATTGTGTATATCATTTAGTTACTAATTTGTTTTACATGTTTTCATTTTGCTTTATTTATATTCCTTGCATTTAATCAAATGCCTATAAGAGCTATAGTGAAAAAAGAACTACATAAAATAAATCCAACTGATACAAAAAATCAAACTAGACCAAAGCAAAAATGAAGGGACGAAAATACAAATTTTCACATTCATTTGTGATGACAACTGAGAAAATGTTTTGAAAACTGACTTTAGAGAGTGATGACTAGTTTTTGGTTAAATTTCAGTAAGGATTCATCAAACATATGTTCTCTGATGTACTCACACAGTCTACAGAACTCTAGATCTGCCCCACCCTAAAAGTACTCCTAGTTCATGAGGCTTCTAAGCATTTGAAATGTGGTCAGTCCAAATTTAGGTGTGCCGTGTGTATAAAATACCCACTGGATTTCAGAAAGTTAGTATATGAAAAACAGTACAATACTCATTAATGATGGTTTATTTTGAGTCTATGTTTAAATAATACTCTGGGTGTACTGAGTGAAATAAAATACACTAAAATTAACTCTACCTGTGTCATTTTTCTTTTTTAATATAGTTACCAGAAAATTGCGAATTGCATACACACTGATCTCATTGTATTTTCACTGGGCACTCTACCCAGGAACATTTGATTCCCATATTTCACAGTGGGAAATATGTTCTAGAAACCCTGGTTATCATTCATCTATGAAACCTCTGTCCCTTAACAAGGACTGCTTGAGGTTGTAATGTCTTCGTGGCACTTGACAACACAGGACCTGCTGCTGAGCCCTTCTGTCGGACACTTAGAGCGTGTCATGTGTGATGCACATGCAAGGTGCATGCTGATTGCAGGTTATGTTTTTAGGAGACAGGTTATTGGTCATTTAAAAAAACCCACAAATATTACTGAAATGGGAAAAACAAGTAAATGGACAATGCAAACTGTTATCAGAATTTTTAATACCTACTGCTGCTACAAGTCAAGTATAAAAATTAGCATTAACACCATATGTTACTAGTATTAGTAGCACTTTAAAGATGTAAATAAATCCTGTGTTTGTAAGGACAAAATAACTATTATCTTCTCAGTTCAGTAGTATTCTCTACTGAACACAAATTTCAACAAAGACTTTAAGCTGTAAGTCTAAGATTAAATAAATGGTAAGCTCCCTGGGTCATAGTTAATTGTCATTATTTACAGAGGGAGGAGAAGCCAAAAGAACTACTCTGGGGGCACTGTAGAGTCATTTTTACCACGTTCAACTGGAGAGTGCAGAGACATGTGAAAGCAGCAAAATTGTACTGAATTCCAAGAATAATAATAAAAATGATCATACAATTGCCTGCAGGGCTATAATAAAAGTTCTTTTCTCATTTCAGCAGGATTTCACCACTAGTGTGACGGTCCTTTATTCTGAAAAGGAAAATGGCCGGTTTGCCGCCTGCCCTGTAACCACAGCAAGGACCCCAGATTGGCGCCCTTCCATCGATCACACCCAGCCGGTGGAGAAAGACACCGGATGTTCAGGGCTTCACCGGAATCCTGCCTGGGTGATTTCAGTGGAAATCGACAGCCTGCAGCCACATCCCCTCTAGGGGAAGTACTCTCCTGGCAAGTGGCCTTGCAAAGACACACCCTAGACCTGCTTCTCAAAGATCCCTGCAGCTGAACTCCTGAAAGTAGGGCACCAACCGGCTCTTCAGTTAATCAAGTTACTGCAAGTGTCAGGTGCTTTGAAGCAGGAACATGGAGAGAACCTGGCCAGTTCAACTAGCCTTTCGATAGTTCCTCTAGCAACTTGAATCTTGCTAAGCCCTTGCTGAGAAATGCCCCAAAGAAGTCACCGAATATATACAGACAACTGAAGAGGTCACCTCCTAGATCTGTACACACATCTCAAGGTTGTATTCAATGCAAAGAACTCAATAAAAACTTCTTCGGAGAAGATCAAGTCCAACACCATGTTCAGAAGGATATGGGGAAGCTAGTGCTTTACTGGAAAAATCATTGCAATTTAGTAACATTATATAATATGGACAAGTCTTGCCTTGTAAATTATTGCCTTGTAAATTACTCCTGCATTTAAAAATTATTCAAACCAAAACAATAGCAATAGTAAGAACAAAAAATATGGAACAAATATATACAGAATTGTTTCCTAATCATACTGCACCAGCAACAAAATTAAAATGCTAAAGAAGCATTCTATTTTTTAATCTAGAGGGTTTGGTTGGTTCAACATTTCCAGTTTGTGATCTCAACAGCAGAATAACTTGGAATCAACTCTTTTGACAGACAAACTATCTTTACCCCGTTAGCCCATGGTCTTCCCAATAGGTACAACCTTCCATTACACTCCAGAAAACACCCACACTCACACCTTACCCACACACTAACTACAACATTCAAATTACATTGTAGCTGTCAAACCATTAAAACTGTATTAAAGCCAATGGTGTGCAGGCAAACTAGCTCTCAAAACAAAACAACAGAGTCCTGCTTTGCAGAATTTGCTGATTTCTGTGTTGCAAATCCTTCCAATTGTGGTTGGCTTCAAGCTACTAAGCTGAACAAGAGCCTGGTGGTTTTTCTGAACCTATACCAGTGGGTGATTCTCACTGGCTCCAACATACCGTGAACTTGAACACATTTTTTGAGTTATCTTTATGTTTGTTACCTGCCAAATTCTTATAGGCAAAAGGTTTAAATTTTGAGGACAACTGCAGCAATCTTGTGAAGTGCAATTCCTGCTAAGACCTTGAGGAATGCAGGGCTTATCTGGAGGTTACAGTAGCAGCCCAGACCACGTTTCTAGCTGCAGGAAAGAGAGAAGGGGGTGAGGTGGGGAGCTGATACACACACACACACACACATATGCTCTCTCTCTCTCTCTCTCTCTCTCTCTCTCTCTCTCTCTCTCTCTCTCTCTCTCTCTCTCTCTCTCTCTCTCACTGGGGGCTTCCTGGGGTGGCCAGGTCCACCAAGCAAGTGTTTTCATCTAATTTAACTGGCTCCGTGGAAACTTTACAGAGGAATGGTTAGGGCTCTGCTCTGCTTAAACCTTTCTACTTTTGCATAAAAGGAGGGGAAGCTTTTTTTTTCTGGGTTATATTTACACTTCCCAAATCAGAAAATGTCCTAACCAGATAGGGGGACAGGTGGCAACTGGCAACCACAGCAAAAAAGCTTTTTTTTTTCCATTTCTTTCTGAAACCCCATGTAGAAAGAAAGTTAACAACATGTCAGTTGGTTGTTTTATATGCAGAGCTAACTAGTCTTTCAACACAGATGGAACAAAGCAGAAATTAAAATTGGGACAAAAAACCTTGAAACAGAAAATGTTTCTTTATCTACCCCGACAGATAAGAATCTATTTTTATTTCCCTAAGTAAACCAATTAGATTAGATGTAATTCTGACTTTCAGGTGTCATATTAAAATGAAAATAAGATAACACTGGTTCCTATTTGTGAAAACAAACATTTTAAACTTCTCCTTTTACCTTTAGAGGCACGAAGTGAAAAATGTAAGCTTAGTTGAAAATGCCAGTATTGGAGTTTTTCAAGCGTCTCTGGTGAAGGTTTCCCTTTTTTTTTTTTTTTTTTTAATTCATACATCAGATTCCGAAACATTACTCACTATATTAATTTTTTAAAAAAATCATTAGTCAAAAGTTGCCCCTTTGAATGTGCAGAGAGTTCTTGTGAGGAGAGTGTACTGAACTACACAAGGATGACAGTGTGAATGTTACGTGGTGGTGCTTAAATCCAGGTCTCAACTGGGAAATACCTGGAGACCATTTGTGGTCTATCTTGATGACCAGGTTGAGGTGTGACACAGATGCTAATATCCCACAAAAGGGAGGATATTCTCAGCCAGTGAAGGCTTCTTTGTCCCAAACATCAATTGTACCTATTGGAAAAAAGACTCCTAAAACAACACACTACATGAACCTTAAATTCAGATGACACCTAAAGTTCCATTCCTTCCACTTACAGTTCTCTGTACTGTCCTACCAGTTCTCCATCTGGGTAAGCACTGCCACCATTCATCATATCATTTATTCACTCTTTCATTCATTCCACACGTGTGGACCTCCACTCAGGCTTCAGAGGTATAGCAAGCAGTGCATCTGAGGGGAGCGTGTCCTATGTAAATAGGAACAGGCAGCAGAGTAGGGACAGAGAGGATGGCATTGTTATTTTAGGTAAGGTGTCAAGGATGGCTTCTTCTGACTGGAGGTAGAAAGCAGAGGGGGGAAAGAAAAGCCATGTGGACACCTGGGGAACATATTCTAGGCAGGGAGACTGCCAAGGCAGAACCCCCAGGCCAGCTCTTGAACTCCACGTGAACTATTAAAGTATAAACCTTTCTCACCACTAGCCCCTTCCTACTACCCTTTAAATAAACTTAGATACTTTCCTTCTAAAAGATCAATCACCCTACGCTATGCCCCCTCAACTTGCTTCCTTCACTTCTTCCCTGGTCTCAATTGACTCCAGCATGGCTTTCCTGGTCCTCTCTCTGTGCACTGTCACTGCCCATATTGTGACTTGGGCTGCCTCTCCTAGTGAACCCTTTGAGGAAAGACACCTCTGATGTCCTGAAGGCCCCTCTCTCCAGCACCATTTGCTGCTCTTTCATTCTTCTTGCCATCATTAAATTCCAATTTTGGTGGCTTCTCTGCCATATTTCTTTCTAGAAATTTATTGAATCAACAAGTCTTTCTTTCTCTGTCACTTTGCTTTCTCTCCTAGATGATCATTTACATTGATTCCCCAAAACTCTGGCTATTCCATGTCCCTCCTACTGGAGGGATGTCAAGGCACAACTAGAACTAATTCGCTCAACCTCTTATAAGTCCTATTTCCAGACAGTTCCTGGCTAGGAACCATCAGCAGATTCCAAGTTGACTGCAACTCCTTCCCTCTACCCTACTTTGTTCAGTAGAATTATAGCTGACCCAATTGCCAGGGTGGAGGCTCAGCCACTGAGTACTTCACTGAGTCACAAATACAAGGCTACCAGAGGCAGGAACATCACCATCCTGCTGCCTCTTCATCCAGGCATGGGTCATTTCCCCCTACAACTGTCATCAGAGCCAATTCTCCACTACAAACATTTCACATGGTCATTCTTCAGAAAAAAACATTTGGAGGACCTCCCCTCTGAACCTTATTCCTTCTTCTATCCCTCTGCCACTGTATTCTCTTCCCCCCACCTGCCACTCTTTTCCTAAAGAAAAACATGACTCATCTTTTACATTCCTGCTCAAACATCAGCTCTGCCTACCTCCCCCATCCTCCTCTCTACTCCCCAGCCCAGCCAGGAACAATCCTTCCTTTTCTACATTCTTGGAAAAACACAAAGTTCCTGTGAGAGTTTTGCTGTGCATTGTTGTTATTCAGCCTTTGGTCACCAACTTAAACTCTAAGGCTTGGAGGTAATGGAAGGAATGATTGCACCTGCCTGGCACAGCTAAGGACTCATTGATAACAGTGTCATAAAATGGAATTTCCAAATTCATATTGTTTAATTTTTTGCAACATTTTAAAATTGAGGTATAACATTGGTTTACAACTCTGTACATGATTTAGGGGTATAGACTCACATCTCTTTAGATATTTATTACACCAAAGCACCCATAACCCTCCCCCACAGTTCACTGGCCCCTCCCCGTTTGAGCCCCCATCCCCAACTTTCCTCTTTCTGTAGCCTCTGTTATGCAGTCATCTATCTAAAGTTTGTTTTGGTTTAGCAGCCTGTTCCTTTGTTTGCTTCTTTACATTCCATGTGAGTTTCATGGGCAATTGAGAATCAGAGAAACTAACATTGAAAATCACTAAGCCAACATCAATGGCATCTGAGTTCACAATTCTAAAGTGAACTCAGCCAGGTAGGAGGGGAGTGCCGGGTCTGAAGCAGGGTATCCACAGCATGAATCTGCTCTGGGCCTCACACTGAGAACTCTTAGAATGTTGTAGCCATTACCTTCTCAGTGCAAGAAGAAAAAGGACTGATAAATCCTTACATCACATAAAAGAGCAGAGTGAGTCCATGTTCCCTTTCGCCAGGCTGGTACAGCCATGCTCCCATTGAGGAATTCTTGAGCTGATATTTGCTGTGGGAGTATGATGTGTTCTGTGTGCACCTGATTTCTTAGGAAAAGTCATTTTCTGTCAGGTGAGCACAGCAGTGCTCCTCCCTGAAGTCACCTATTAGAAGTGTCTTTGTCAATGACCACATGAGACATACACACATGTACATCATTCATGTTAATCACACATGGCACACACACAGGTATACAACACACTCACAGACACAACACATACCACATGCCTATACGTGAACAGAACACATACATGTGACACACATCACACATGTGCATACCATACTGCCCCCGTTTGCACACATGCCATACATACCACACACAATATATACACACCACACGTATATACATTATACATACATAAATGTACTCCACACATGCCAAATGTATAAACACACAATACACATAGACCACACCACTTATACAGCCCATGCTACATACAAACACACCACACATATGCACAGAGACATATCATACATATACAATACAACTCATATATACCATACACATGGACAACCACACACACAGTAATGCCGCACATATACACATATACCACACTCTCATATACATCTCAGACAAAACATACATGCATATACACACATACTAGTTTGGGTTTTCCCCAAAGAATATTCTTCAGTTTGTGTTGCCTGGTCCCAGCTTTCTATAACACCACCTAGTACCAGACCACACCTGATGCAACACACAATCCCTTATTTTAATTTAGTGTACCAACATGTCATGGGGTTCTGTATAGCGCATGGCTTCCAAATGCTTGTCCTGACTTTCAGAATAGAGACAATATGAAACCACATTTACTTTTGCATGGGAAGCAATGAACCTCTCTTCAAAACTTGAAAGACTTTAGAGGGTGGGTAAAATATATTTTTCTAAATCTATGTCTCATGTTTTGGGACATTCAGAAAAATGAGACTCCATTCAGAAAAATGGAGTCACTTTGGTGACAGCAACTCTGGTCACGTAACATTAGGAGGCATTCCAAAAGAGAGACAAATAATAGAATTTTAAAATTCATCCCATCAAGACCATCTCACATTGCTTCAACTATGAAAAGGAAAAAAGAACTAAACAAACTAGGGGAACAAGAATTCAAACTTTATGCTTTTAGTTATTCCTCATTGGAAAATTTAAAAAAATGAAAACCAAGACACCCAATCAGTTGGTGCGCAGCACTTTTCTGCTCTGAGACTCCTTTCACAGCCCATCCCATCTGAAGAGGCCTGCACTCAGCTGCAACTACTGCTCAGATGCTGCTAGATAATATTTCTCCCTAGCTACAATGGGGTTTATCGGTTCAGAAGAGATGCATTTCACAGATAAAAACAACTTCCTCTAACTGCTGATTAGATAAGCAGCCTAGCATCCGTGTTCATAAGTCTGCTCCCCAATCTCCAATAGACCAAAGCCACCACTTTCTTTTTCCATCAAACACTCCTCTCCCAGACTGTGGAGAAGTAACAGTCTCTCTCAGTAATGTCTTGGTATTCTGCCTAAAACTCTAAAATAAAGGTGAGATTTGGCACCAGAATAACCAATTAAAAATATAAGCGTCCTCCTACAATTCTCCCTCCCACATCCAACTCATGACTGTACAATCAAATTTTACCTCCAGCTAAATAATCAATAAATATAATTTTGTTTCTACTTTTTCTTCTTCTCATTTTTGGTCAGGGTGGATCACACCTTGGTCAAACTATTCAGTGGCAAGGTGTACTAACTCAGTTTCAAGAAAGCTGTTTCAGGTATGCAGAGCTGTACACTCTTACACATCAAGTGGTGAGATACAACTTCTAGTAACTACATACTAAGAAAAATAACCAGTGACAAGTGACTATGAACTTCCAACTCCGGGACTTGGTAATGTTAGTGAGCACTAACTAAGCACATTCTAAGTTGCAATGAGGTCTGTATAAATATACATCATCACTCCATACATTACAACTCACCCTAACTCTAACATTGCCCTCTGCCTAAGAGTGACTACTGCATAAGGTGTTCCCAATTACCCATTCACACAGCCAAGCCATTTGCTAAGTCTTGTTTAGCCTTGTATCAATCAAAAGTCTCTGGTTTTTCCCTGATTCAACCTGTTAGTAGAAATCATCTTGTCAATTCAGTAGTAGCCATTATTGTGCTCTGGCCCTGGTTTTCCCTTTGATCCTACTAAAGTGTTAAGTTTTCAAGTTCTCTCTCTGTGTGGCCATCTTATTTTCTCGCTTCTAATCCTTCTTCTCTATCTCTGTTCTCTTCCCCTTTCCTGATTCAGTGCACCAAGTGTCATCCCTGCTGAACCTCTATGGTTACATTTACAGGCAAGGGACGTCTGGAGGATAGGGGGCTCCCCCATTGTTGCAGATGGTCTCAATTCTGGAACCAACTGACCCTCAATTAACTCCCTTGCTTAGGGAATCTCAATTTCCTCTCTTAGTTTGGGGGATGTACCCCTAGGCCTGTGTTCACATTTAGCCACCTAGAACTCCTGGGTCCTTGGTCAATTTTAAGATGTGGAAGTGCATATAGGCAAAGAGAGAGCAAGGATGTAATGGGCATCTTCTATTACATTACATGCATGCTACAAAGGAGGGAGAAATGTAAGAATTAGTGAATAAAGGAAGAAAACAAACAAAACTTTTTTTCATACAAAAATAAATTTTCTTTTTAGATGTTGGTCCTGACATAATTCCTACATGAAACACTTTTTAAAAAAAATGAAGTAACATTACATTAATGAAACATTTTTAACAGTCACTGGTCAACAGTTGTCAGAAGAAACCTCAACCCGTTTTCCCACTGCTCTAGTATGTGGCCATGACTGAGTGAGTAAACTTGAGGTCACCTTCAGAGAGTATACCCTCTGCTTTAAGCAGTTTCAGACAACCCCTTCAAAAAAGTGTTATTTCTTCCATTTTTAGAGTGACCACTGCAGAAGAACAAACTATTTGTTATAGCATCAAATATACTGTTCAGATGATCAATTCCTCATGGCTGGAAGTTCTCCTGGAGATCTAACTTAAATCCTACAACTTGCACTTAGAATCCTTGTTTTCTCTTATTCAGACCTAGAGAAAATAGAGATTGAATCAGGGCAATAGCCTGGACTTAGCCTTACTTCTCTGACACCCATTTCTTTCCTTCTTTTTTTTGAATCTCACATCATATTTCTACATAGCCCCAAAGTGTTCCTTCAACACTATGTGAAGCAATGAGATGTGAAATCATTACTTTCCTCATTCTGGAAAATACCCTCCCATCAGGAAAATAATACTATCTGTCCATTGTAGCAGGTTTTCTACTGTTTTACTCCAATTTGTTCATCACTATCTGTTCTTGTTGAAATTATATTTGTCTAAAACTGAATGACCTCACTGGTAATGATGGCTCAAACCTTTCAGAATATTCTACAGACACCCAGTGGTCTATCATTAGCAATTTTTTTCCTTCACCTTTCCCATCATTGGAATTTCAACAGTGATAATGATCACCTCTGCCTTTAACTGGAGTTTGCTGGTGGCCGACATCTTACTCTCTCTTAGTTTTCTGGAGTTGAGTTTCTTTCCTCTCATTTTGGATCTGTTTCAGTCTGCTTATTCTATGGATCATCTTTCTAAATTAGTAAGTTCCTCTTCTGTTACTGATGCTTCAAATATTACCTAGTCTCTTTTCTCTCAAGCAAGGCAACAAGGTTCCTTTATCTTCTCATAAATCTTTAAAATAACCGTTGTACACAGGTTGCCCTTTTTTTCCTGCTTTTTACTGTTCTTTCTACTTCATGTCTTTGTTATTCTGTCTTCAGCAAAGCACATTTACTTTTTTAAAATTCAACCCTCAAAGACATTTTGTGAAGTGTGTTTTGTTGCATTTGACACTTTAAAATGAGAAAACTGAGGCTCAGAGTTAAGAGCCCACTCAGAGGACTATGGTAGTGCAAAGGCTTGTACTGGAATCTTCCACTGCCAAGACTTGTCTCCTGCTTGCATTGACTTTGCCATTCCTCTCTGCCCTTTTTACTGTCCTCCCTCCTGCACTTGCACTTCCTCTTACTGCTCTGCTGCTTTTGCTCAGGGGAGGGGCTCCTTTTCACTTCCTGTTGTCTGTACTCTGACACCCCTTTGCTCTTCTGAGTTCTTCCCATGGAGCTGATGAAATGTGGCTTCAATGTATTTCCTTTTAACCTGCTAATTCTCTTATCTTTTTATATTTTCGTCCATTGCTATTAACTTCCTTAATGTGTTTAATGCTAAATATTACAAATTGTATTAATAAACAACCTGTCCCCCACACTAAGAGGCTATGAAGACTCACTGGATCCCCTGATCCCTCTTTCTGCTGTTTGTCTTTATCCAGGACCCTCTCTTTCACTGACTTTCTTCTGCAAATTGTACCCCCTCCTCTCCCGCCCCTATTCTCCCACCCCGTGTCATCTGTACTTCTTCACTTTTGCATTTTCTTGCAAAGCTGTATTGCATCTCTGGCCTCCAGCTCACCAGGAGAGCATCTGCTGGAAAACAGCACCTACTTCAAATGGCTTCCCCTGCCTGTCCATACAGCTTCAGCAATAGCAACTGCTATTCACAAACCAAGCAAAGAAGCATCTTGGGTTTTTGATATTTTACAGTTCTGAAATTCATCTTTTACACACTTTTCCATGAAAGAAGTAGACTGAAAATCATGTCACATAGGCAGGAACTCTGAGAGTATCTCCAGAAATACTGGTGCTGCCCCCACTCCACAGTGACACCTGCACAGGTATACGTGAACAAGAGCTGCAATTACAAGCAGGACCATGCAGTCTGAGAACCAGCCAGAAGCACCATCAGGTGCTTGGTGAGCTCTTACCAAGGGAAAATAACCCACAATGTGGAATTTTTAAGGGTTCACATATCTAGAAGATTGTGAAGACATTTGTAATTTATCTTCACCAAGTGAACTGCACGCTATTCTTCACTCTCCAGGAATCAGTCTGACTTTCAGTTCTCTAAAGATGCCACAACAACATGGCTTGCAGGCTGCATGACAGCTGCGGGATTTCAGGGAGAGCGCCCTGGTTTCTCTGTAATCGTGTGTGGGCTCGGTCCATATGAAAATGGTGTGTGGACACCGATTCTACGATGTCTGGTTCTTGGTCTCTGATCCCTCCCTCTGGGTCCCCAGTAGGTTATAAGCAGCTCTTTGCTTATGTCTGAAGTGCAAAGAACAGCACCCTTCTTAGGGGCAGTACAGATGAGACATCACAGGGTCACCCCAATATTAGCTATTCATATACCACTTCAGCAAATTTTTATTATATTTGTACCATCATTGTCTTAGTATTTTCATTTAAATTGATTTTTTTATTTCTGTAAATGTGTTTTGAAAGGAACCTGTGTAGTAGTAAAAGGTGTATGATGAAACTTATCAGTGGCAGAAGACAGAAGACCATCTCGGAAATAAATGTATGAGTTACAACAAAGCATGCTCTTCTGTGTACCAATTTCTGGAAACCCTAAAACGATATGTGCAGAAAAGAGCACCAATGCTTCTTCTTGTCCCATCTACTTTCCCACAAATGGAAAACAAATTTCCAAATATACTTGTTTTATCTATACCAAATTTCTTTAGCCACTAATCTTGTCTGTTTATATAATGAATTGTATGGCTACCTTAAAAAAAGAACCATTATACCCCAAATCTTCTAGGTCTCTAAGACTCATTTAAACAATATCTGTGTCTTAGTTGTGCCTCAGCATGCCCTCAAGGAAGACAGTACAGTGTGGGGCTTTTCATGACACCAACAGCTTCATCGACGCCCCCTTTACAGCAGCTGATCTACATGGGCATATTCTACCTCATTTCTACCTGTGTAGCTTCATAATATTCTTTTGTACAAATAAGTGGCTCTCAATACAATTTTTTTTTCTTAAAAAAAAAAAAGAAAGAGATATTCCAAAGAACTGATGACTCATTAGGCCACAGGAACAGGCTATATAATGGAGTGAAAATTAGTAAGCAAGTCAGAAACGGAGTCTACTTCTGACTCTGTTATTTGACTTTGGTTAATTCACCAGAGTTCTCTGGGCCACTATTTTCTTACCATCAAAAGGGTAGACTAAGTTTTCTGAAAGTGAACTGTAGCATGTATAAGTTGACCAGAGAAGAGATAGTAGGTACTTCTATAAGTGTCCCTTTATGGAAAAAGTACGTAAATATATGCTGAGATCATCTTGTATTCACTTTTAACATTTCAGAATTTCCATTTATCACATTTTCAATTTTCAGCTAAATTTTTCATTTAAGAAATACCGGTGATACTGGCCAAACTTGGCTTCTTCTAGCCCAAAGATCTAATCTAAAGATAAATAGTCTTATTGCTATTACACAGTAAATGTGTCATTTCTGCTTCCTACAATCCATAAACTCTGGCATTCCTGCAAGCACACTAAGGACAGAAAACAGAGGGAGTGATGACAAGGCAGCATGTTCCTGAGCTCATCATGCTCTGTACGTGAGTTATGTGAGTTTCTTACCCTGTTGACCTGTGAGTGTCACCAGAAGGTTGCCCTACCAGAGGGCTGATCTATTTCATATTTTCTTAACGCTATGATTGAATGCAAACAACAGAGAGAATGGGAGCGCTATCTATGAAAGGAAAAAGATATCTATAAAGGATAAAGATAAAGGTTTCAAAGAAACAGAGCATGTGATGATAACCTGTGAGTAGGATGCCGGGCAGATCTAACTCACCCACTCCTCGCTCACTCTTGGAGTTCTGCTGTCCTCCGGATGTGGTGGAGAGGTCTTCAGGGACAGGCATGGGTTCATCACCATCATCTGGAGTGTCACTTACTGGAGGGCTTTCCTTCCCTGAGGAGACAAGTAGGACCTTGAGTCTTGGAGGCAGGGGCACGGTCACTGTGAACAGTCAGCAAGGAGGACACCTTGGCTTGGCTGGAAAGAACTACATGCAATGGCAGTTACTGTGCTAACATTTTTTTGGAGGGACTAAAAAGAATTTTACTTTTCATGAAAGTATTCTATTTTTAAAAAAGGGAGAAGGTAGAGGTGCAACATAAAAAAAAATGAAATCACTTGCAATCCTAGAGATTGGCACTATTAAAATTGGGTATGTGTGTGTTTACACATACAGAAATATTTACACATCATCATAGAAAATATGTGACGATATATTTTCTTCATCAAAATAATGAGTCCCTTGCCATGCTCACGACAATACCGATACTACTTAATTTATAATGGTTTTGTAACACCTTATTGCATAGGTACACAAGGATTTATTAATTCCTTCTTCTATTATTGAACCTGTATTATTTTCAACCTTTCTTTTTGTTATAATTAAACTACACCATAAGGAACTTCCTAACAACCAATCTTCGTACATGTTCTTAATAATCACCATTGACTATATCTTCAGAAATTCTATGACTAAATTGAAAGGCATCTTTATATGTCATACCAAACTTTTCTCCTACAAGGCTGTTCTAATATACCCTCCTCACAAGTCTGTTTCACCACACCCTCATACTAAATTAATTTTTAGGTCACCAAACTGGGTATCCTACACTTTCTGGGTCTGTTGACAAAAGACTGTTTTGTCTAATTTTCTTCAAATTGGTGTGGAAGAGGAGTTTGGAGGGAGAATGAATAGGGAATTTCATGGCTACATGGTCGGGATTCCCTTGTCATACACAGATAAAGTTTGCCAATAAGAATGATTATCTGGGCCTCCCTGGTGGCACAGTGGGTTAAGCAACGCACTATGAAGCAAACTGCAACCACTGCATCACGAGTTTGATCCCTGCTGCTGGCCAGGGAGGGGACCCACATGGTGTGGCAGACCTCTCCTGCTTCGCCCGCTGCTGCCCTCAGCAGCGTGTTTCAGTCAGTCTGCCTGTTCTGCTCCCCACTTTGTCTGGTGAATCCTCTCACCTCCCGCAACTCTGGCCTGTACCCCAGCTCTTGTGTGCATAAATAAAATAAATCTTTTAAAAAAAAGAATGATTATCTTTAAAATATAAAAACAAAATATAATCCACACAATCACAAAATTTGTTTATGCTTCACAAAAGGAGTTATAAACAATAAAGTGGGATTTTCTTGGGTGCCCACACCCATTCTGAGTGAGCTGGATTTAAGTTTAAATAGAGGTTTCAGCATTGGGAACCACACTCCTGTTCTTGGGAATTGAATACTGGGAAGCCATGAGTGGTAAAAAATGACCTTTTCTTTTGAAACCGAAACCCCTATATCTTGTAACCCTCTAGATTTAACTTAGAATTGAGTTAGGAGAGGTAAACCACATGCGAGAAACATTTAATGAGGCCCTAAAACTGTTGCTAAATAATCAATACGAACTGTTGTGGAAAACAGTTGAAATTAAGATCCTAAAGGAAGGTTAACACAAAAGGGAAAGTCTGGGGCTACCTGCCTGCTTGCTGGGTTGACAATTAGATGTATTTATGGGAGAGTGTACAAATGAGAAAGTGTTAAACTGTCTACAAAAAATGACTGGGTACAGTGTGAAATGTTTTTGTTTGTTTGAAAAAAACCACCTGCAGGAGCAATACCAACACATCAGAAGACTGGCAAGACCAGTACAAGCATTCTTAATATATTAAATGGCCTTTACTGGAATAATTTAAAATAGAACCTGCACAGGCACCAAGGTGAAGCTTTGGGGAATATGACAGCATTCTCTATGAAACACATCACAATTTAATATTCCAGCTTAGCTGTAGTTACCACAGTTGGCACATTTTCAGAGAGAGCATTATATTTGAAGAGCCAATACAAGGTGAATAGTTAAAGAAGGGGCAGGTTTATATAATTTCTTAAGGAAAAGCAAAAGGCCCGAGAGAAATTGATTGTTAAACCAAAGCCTTATAAATGTGCATCAGTAATATTTTCAATGTTATAAATAGAAGACTTTAAAAGTAGCAATAGGTAAATCTCTCCATGTTATTTTCCACATATTTCATAAATGGGGAAAAACTCAAAAGGGGAAGCAAGAGGTGTATGGCCATTTGACAATTCTTATTTTCTATGGTTGTTTACAGTAAAGTTTTTCATATTTTAAGGAGGCAGAGCAATCTTTTTCTTTTCTGTAAGAGTCATCTTACACAGAGCTTTAATACATAAAAGTAGTCTTCTATGTAAGTGAGGATGCTACAAGGTAGGGGAACTGTAAAATCAAAGGCCCAGGACACACTCTTTCTTAGACCTTCCCTGAAGAATAATGGCAGAATTGACACTGGCAACTCCTGGCCTTGTGTAGAGTTTAATGATTTCATGTGCATAAAATATGGGGTGTGTATGTGTGTCTTGTGACTACTCAGCTGTCACTGTTATGAGGTGGGAGGGTGAGACTGACATTAAGCTTTATTAACTACTTTCTTTTTAGGATATTCCTGATGACTTTAGAGTACTCAGTGATGCTCTGGGACCCATTCATGCTAAGGAGCACAGGAACTAAGGAAGGATCATAAAGAATCAGCACTTATCCCATGAAGGAATGCCATTTTGCTGAAATTCATCTTAATAACTCTCGATTACTTTAACTGATCCATTTACTAGAGAAGACCCAGGTACAAATTGTTGAGGATACATTTAATAGAGAATATGCTTCTTAAGAATTTTGTCAGTTGGTAGGACTGCCCTGAATTAAATGCTAGCTCACCAGTGTCCCTCATCTCATTTCTCAGTACTTTTATTGTTTTCTACATGGGGGAGAAAAAGGAATAATGAAAACAGTAGGGATCATGATTCTAAAATACCATGGGTCAGATTGATCAATAGGAACTTCCTATGCAGAAGAAACACATGGGGAGAAGGGAGAATAGAAAATCAGTCTTGGCATGTACAGTAGTGTCTAGTAAAAAGTCAGAACTGGAAGAGAGCAAAGTTAGATCTATTCCCATGCCCTCCCAGAGCTCTGTTTGAAATCAACCTTGACTCATATTCACTCAGTGATAGTTCTTAAGAAGTCATCTGATTTGCCTAAAAGCCCCCCAAAGACTGAATAGTGGCTGCTGAGACCTTAATCACCTTCATGAGACTTTGTACCCAGTGACCCTTGGATACTTTCACTGATGGAAATTTCCACTATGAAATGCACCACTTTGTCAAATTATTCATGATTGGCAAAAATATTTTTACATGTTGATTTTAAACAAATTTTTTTAATTTTTATTTTTATATTGTATCCCTTTCTATTTTAATTTTTAATTATTTTAACTTTGCTTATATTCCACAAAATGATTAATGGAAGAAGTAGGGCTTTCGAAGATGCCCACATCCATTTTGAATGAGTTTGAATTAAATTTAAATAGAGGTTCCAACACTGGGGGACCTCTGGGGTGATATTTCCACTCTTCCATATGTGCACGTTCCCCCCTGCCCACCACCAATGCCCCTGTGCAAATACTTTATCTATTATTTCTCTTTCCCTTCCTCTTTCTTTTTTTTAATTAAAGATTTTTTTTTATTTATGCATACAAGAGCAGGGGTACAGACCAGAGGCACAGGAGGTGAGAGAATTCACCAGAGACAGAGTGGGGAGCAGAACAGACAGATCGACTGAAATACATTGCTGAGGGGAGCAATGGGCAAGGCAGGAGAGGTCTGCTGAGCCATGTGGATCCCCTCCCTGGCCGGGGATTGAACTTGCGCTGCTGTGCCACGGATGATTCACAGTGCGGTGTTCAACCCTCTGCATCACCAGAGAGGTCTCCATCTCTGTTCCTGCTTCCTTCTGGTAACCAGTACTTTTTTCACTAAGTTCAGTTAACCATTTAAAATGCAAAAACCATAGAAAGATTAACAAAGACTTAAAAAAAAAAGTCAACACACCCCAAATTTTAACATGGCATGGCTAGAAATTAATTGACTTGGGATGTATTTCTGGTTTGACCAAAACTGATAAGACTAACAAAGGGCCAGAATAAGTTACCTCTTGAAGATTCTTTTTTAAGGATAGAATGAAGCTTAAAAATATGATTTTGGCTTAGCTGACAGGATCATTGTGAAGAAAAATAACAATGGGTGTGATTGCTAATATGCTAAATAAATGTGTTACTTTGTAAATAGTAACATGGCACATAAGAAACATAAGATATGTACATATTGATGGCCATATTTTCTCTAAGGACATATACAATAATGTACAAACACACAGAGCTGTAATCAAGAAATCAAGTATTTATATTGAATAATTTAGGAGGAACAATATAATGTCATTTATTTAGAAAAATGAAAGAAACTACTTACCAATTTATATATAGCTTACCTATTGCCCTACCTATTATCTATTGCTTCAAATTAAACACTTCTGAAGTGTTTAATTTGAACAGAGCCTATTTCTTATTACCTATGAGAAGTTTCTTGGGGAAAATTAGATAAGAGAACTACATAATTAGTCAACAGTAGGGAAATAACTTCTCAAGTAGATTATAACTTGTGTGATCTTCTAATTGCATGAGATTTATTGTATTTAATTACCCAGATGAACATAATTCTTGGGCGTGAATAAAACTCAGACTATAGAATCTCAATTCTATAAAGGAGTGGATAAGCTTGCACTTCAGGGTCCCAATTGGGTTCGCACTCCAGAGCCACCTCTAGCTCTCTATGAGACTTCTGGTCAGGCACAGAAGTGTATTGAGTCTCGGCTCCCTGTAAAATGAAGATGGTAACTGTACTTCTTCATTGGGATCTTGTAAAGTTGAAATTTGGTGTAAATACAAAGCATTGAGTCAATGGTGTATGTGTGTGTGTATATATATATACACACATATATGCATACACACCCACATATATACATACATATATATGTATACATATATGTTACCATTCAGTTTAGTTACTATGGCCAATTAGAGAGAATATTTCCACTGATACATCATTATAGATGAGCCTCATTTCCCTAAACATCATTGTGTATGTCAACAGAGCCTATTTCTTATTTCCGTGTTCCCACAATTACAAATAACATTAATAAACAGAGACTTTAAAGATCAACTTGTTCAAGTCCCCATTTTGTGAATGACACTATCTCCCTATTTCATGGTCCAGGAAGCAAGGAGAACTGTCTCAGATCCTATAGTTGGGGTAGAGGAGGGACACTAATATGGGTGTCAATTTCCATGTTCCTCACTTTACCACAGTCTGGTTCTTTCTTTAGAAACAAACCAAAGAAATGATGCATATGCATAAAACATATTTTGGAAAGACTGCCAAAGAAGAAAGAGAGAAAGGAAAAAAATACCTTACCAAAAGAATTAATGAGAATTAGTTGACTTGCTTTAGACATACTCTCTGCCAAGGTTATTCAATAACATTTCCCCAAACAAATGAATGCAAGTCGCTGAATATTTACTAAGGGTCTTCTATCCTTAAGACCCTGTAAACCAGGGCTCCTTTACATTTAGGATAAGTCCCAGGAGAGAAAGAACCAGACAGTTTGAAAAAAAAGTCACCTATAAAGTGTTTTTGTTTTTTGAGTATTTCATATATTTTAGATTGACCCCTTATGAAATTGCCAATTTTGGAACAATTTTTTTTAACCTATGAAAGTAGTAATTTCCTAGAATCCAATTAAGAAAAACAATATTTTTTTCTTTTCCATTGACAGAACATAACATTGAGTAGTTTTATGGGAAAAGAGGGTGATTCAGTAACATTCCTCAGAATTCATCAAGAATGTCCTCTTGTTTGCTAAGTGAACATCCCTATTTCACAACTGCCACTTCCCTCAATTTTAGAAATGAAATGAAAATAAAATTATGTAATCTGGCTATAATTGGAGAAGGAAAAATCAAATTCCAAGAATTATCCTTTAAATCTTTAATAAAAAGGTACTATTCCTTAATTGTTCTCATCGCTGCTCAGAATGTTCCAAATTCGACATAACTAAAAAATATGATTAGAATTTTAGAAGTAGCATTTACTTTTTTAAGTGTATACAAATAAAATTCTAGGCCAATCTTAAACCTCTTCAACCAAAAAAACTTTTCCCTTTCAAGAAAGACTTATATAATGGGCCACCCTTCATTTTTGTTGCCATTCTTGGATCCTGCTCCAATACTCTCTCCTTGAAACAAAGAGTATTTAGCATAATGTTAAGGATAAAAGAAATGTGAGAAGAAAGGATTGGATATGGATGGTTGCTCCTCACACAAAACATCTAGAGATTCTGCCTGGGGAAGGTCTTTGGCTTTGGCTTCAAGATAGCAGAGTAAAGACCTCGAACCAACCAAAAGAGTCTCCTTATGTTTAAATGTTTATGCCAAATGTCAATTTTGAAGCTCACCAAGGTGGAAGTAAGAAGAGTAAAGCAGAAGTGCAGGAACAGTGAAAGGGGCTATTTTCATCTTTGGATATTTGGTATTCTAATTTTTGGAAACTATGATTAGTTGTAGCCAGGGCAGGCAGCCCCGGGGATGGGACCTGCTTCCTGAGAAAGGCCACCTTACATATGGGCTGGGTCCACCAGCAGTCACCAGACCCTGACCAGTCAAACCAGAGACTTCACGGAGCCACACTTCTTTCCTCATTTAACCAGGTGTTGTTATACTTCTATTTAAGAAACAATGTGTGTATTTACACAATGGAATATTATGCAGCAATCAAAAAAGATAAACTCATGCAATTTGCAGCAATATGGATGGAGCTACAAGGGATTGTGCTGAGTGAAATAAGGCAGAAAGAAAAGGAAAAATATTGGATGGTTTCATTTATAGGAGGAATGTAGAGGAAACAAGTAAGGGACTAAGAAAATATTAATTACAATAAATTAAAAATCAAAATCAACAGACAACTATAAATTTGAGGCATTCCATAGGAGAGGAGGAGGGAGAGGGAACAAAATGGGTGGGAAGAGCACAAGGGACTATGGTGATGGTGCATGGGTGAATTGGTCATGAGAATTTCATGGGGACAAGAAATATGCACTGTACAAAAATGAAAAATAATGTAAAATATATATAAAATTAGAAAAAATAAAGGAACACAATACCAAAAAAAAAAGTATGTATTTAAAGGGGAATAAATTCAAATAATGCTGAAAGGTAGAAGACTAAAAGAAAAAGTCTCACCCCCCTCTTCCTCCCTTCTATTACCAATCTTCCAAGGGGAAGTCCAGGATAATAAATATGACTACAGAATTATTTTCTTAAATGTATATGTGAGCTTATAGAGTATGTGTGTGCATGATTTGCTTTTATTTTAAAGACTGGGACCATACTTCACATGACATCCAGAAACATGTTTTTCACTTTCACATATATCTTGGGTATCATATATTCTAGTACATTATTTCATTCTTATTTTTAAGTGCTGTAGCAATAAGTACATTAATATGGCAGATTTTAAGCATTAGTACCAACACTTCTGAGAACCTCTGTTTAAATAACCTGCATACTTGTGACAGTATATCTCTAGAGCAAAGTCCTTCAGTCTAACTTTCCTTTATAGGACGAAGCCAGACTTGCTGACCCATTTTCATTTCCACGAGTATACATGCCTAAGTGGTTTTAAGACTAAATGGCTTCAAGTATAAATGCTGTTGTTGAAAGCTAGCCTTTTGCTTGTTCTTTGCACCCTGGTGAGTTGAAATCCAACTTTATAAATGACAGGAGCAGCTGGCCTAGTGAGGAGGAAGACAGCTGTGACTGCAGCAGTGCTCCAGAGTGACTTGAATCTCTCTTGCATCCATTCTTCAGTGAGCAGCCACCAAAGCAGGCAGCAGCCACATTTGGTCCTGGTCTCTGTCACAAGGACCAACTTAGCCAGGGATACAGAATTTAATAAAATCTTGGATTTCAGCATGAGGGTGGGTGTGGAGAAGGGAGGTAGGCCAAGGTAGATGACAAATGCAGGCCATTTTAACATACAGGCTGAACTGGGATTGACAATGAGCTTGGAGATTCTAAAAAAATAATGTACTGAGAACCACAAAGGCAATGGAGAGCTGCTTCTGTGGTTGATGCCTCTGGGTGCAGGGCCAGGCAGAAAGTGCTTCCCGAGTCTGTGCACACAGAACTGTGAAGGCTTTGCTAGATGGGGTTGTGGCTCTTCTTCTTCAATGTTGCCCAATATGACAGCCTACAAATTACCCTCATGCCTCCTCTCCTGTAACTGGGTGATCCACTTCCAGTCTTATGAGAGTCACAATTAGTATGGGTTGGACAAAATGTTTAATGAAGAGGAGCAATATTGCATCCATGCTGAATTACTGAATTGTGCTCCCAAACAATGATGTCTTTTAAGTCCCTCCTTCCCTTCTTACTTCTTCCCTCCATCCCTCTCCATCCCTTTTCTTTCTCTTTCTTCTAACCACGATCATTGGCAGATGTTTGCAGTCTAGAGCAGACTAATTAGTCATTTCCCCCTTCCCCCACCCAAGAGTATATACTGAAACCTTTCCAAGGTGCTCTTAGATTTAATACAATTAATATTACCTTGGAGATTTTTTTTTTTTGTTCAGATTCTCAAACTGGTAAAAATTTAAGAGTTGAAGTTAAATATTTATGCAAATTCTACCTTGATCTTCCTCTTTACAGCCCCTTTCGCCTCACCCCCCCCCCCCAACATAGTAGGCACCTTGACTTCTGGCACCCAGTGGACAGTCTTTCTGGACTCTCCTGTCCAGGCATCTCACAAGGGTCTCACCTGAAACTTGGGACATGTCTTGACCCTCATCAGCATCCATTGTCCTCAGGTTATCTGAGAAAGAGAGGGAAGGGATTTTAGTTTAAAGCAAATGACTAATGAGAGAGAGAGAGAGAGAGGAAGAAACCTTATGCTATTTAACAACAAGGTTATCTAGCAAGAATAATGCATTTTCCCCCTCACATACTTGCTGGAGTATCAGACTGGCACAGACCTTGATCCTTTTAAAAACAGCATTACAAAGATTTATAAAAATATCATTACAAGCACAGGAGGACCAAATTTGTTATTTATTGTTAATTTCCTACTGCATAATAACCCAAAATGCAAACTGACTGCAACAAAATTAAGCAGAAAATTAAATGGCCCTGGGTCATTGTAGGCACAGAATTCATTCTCTTGGCTGATCCATAGTTATGTTCTTTCTAATTTACTGAGCATGCATCGATGAACCTTGAGTCAGCTTGGTGACACGCGTACAATCAGCAATCAAAAAACGAAGCAATTTGCTGAAGAATGTCTCATTTACCCAGGCAGGGCTGCATATCTGAGCAGCAACTGCACTACCTCCATCAATAATGAATACACCTCCAGCCTGGCAGATGGGCAACGCCGGTGCTTCCGTCTTTGTCCCCCACTCTTTCGGGCTTTGCCTCAGACTTTGCCAGCATGTTTACGTAGGGAGAAGTGAAGCTTATGATGGCAGCAAAACAAACCCAGGAGAAGGCCCAAGCCTTCCTGTTTTGTTGACAGCTGGCTAGCTCCTCAGATTGGGTTAAAAAGAGAAAATAAAGTGGGAAGAGGTGCCCTGGGTGGCTACAATAAACAGCCCACTTGGCCCTGCTGGTCACCACACACACTCAGGCCTGCATTGTGTCTTGCACTTGGTGTCTTGGCCTGCACCTCAGAGATCACTGGTGCCTCCAGTAGATGACACCTGGGAGATCTCTGGATAAGAAATCTGTGGCTAGCAGAAGTGACCTCAACAAAACCTGCTTATTTATGCTGTCCTGGACAACCTGCTACTGAGCCTAAATCACATTTTTTTTTTCTGGGGGGGGCCACCTCTGTCTCTAGTTCAGTTATGAGGATCTGAGTTGTGAGGTCTGTTTTCAGCACAGACTTGGACATTGAGTTCAGTAGGCCCTACCCTCATTAATCAGGCTGGGAGGACACAAACAGATGTATATATTACGACATATAGGGCCTATGCAATACATATTTTCGACGTCAGTAATATTGGTACTAGCCATGAAGAAGACATGAGTGGCTGCCATTTTCTCTGCATGGGGAGGGGTTTTCATCTATTCTGAAAGCCACTGAATTATTCTATTCCTCAGGCTGGTGTATAGCTGAGGGATACAGCTAGTGACCGCAGAGGAAGTAAAGGCTCCACGACCCCTAGGATTTCAACCCTACGACGCTGTTCTCTGAAGATGAGCAATTCTCACTATGTATTGTAACAGATCACAAAACAGGTTTAAAATGTTCCCGCGTTCATTGATGGGGCATTTCATACTCAAATTTTGCTGCACCAAATACTACTTCAACACAATAGTGTTACAGTGTTGAATACTGAACTCTTTTGTGAGCAAGTGATATATATTTTACAATTTTTTTTTATAAAAGCAAGAAAGTGCCTTTATTTCTACCATTTACCACTACTAAAATTTCGTGTGTATGTTTCTCATGCGTGTGCATGGCACAAAGAACCTTATTCAAAAAAGAGAACACTAAACACATTCCAAGTATGTTGTTATAAAATATTTTTTCATTTACCATCACACCATCTTTTTCTTTTATAAATATACATCATGAGTAGAACATGGCTATGTTCTACTCAACTGTAGGAGTTGATATAACCAATATCTTATTGTGCACTTGTTATTTCCAACTAAAAGAAAAAGTCCTAAGGCCCAGGTGCTAGACCCCACCTAAGTCTGCTGGAGAAAGGGCCCTTCAACCATGCACTGGGGGCACACACATGTGTACAGATAGAGTTGGTGAGGGCACTTTCCTGGAACCAGCCCAGCTTTACCACTCATCTGCAGGCTTAGGACAGCAGGCTTCCTATGGTGCTGACCATACCATGCTGAGAACTCTGGATTGGGGTAAACAGGCTTCTATTCATTTTCACTAAAATCTATAACCACTTCCCCCACCACCACGACACACAGCTTATGTTAGGTAGCCAGCCTCACTTAGATTTTCATACACACTCTCAACCAACCTACTCTGACATCTAGGTGGCTGTTCAACATAAAGTCAGTGAAGCTGCTGATCACCTCCTGCTTGATGGAACACCATTCTTTGTATATTTAAAATGGTTCAGAAACAGGCCCAAGTTTCTAGTCTGCATTGCCGCTGTGAATTCTGTGGTTGGTGTTATCTGACATCATATAGGCAGTACTTGACAAGCTTCCTCAAACTTCCCCACACTCCAAATTTGCATCTTTTAGGAGAAAAAGCAATGACTTTTCTTTTGGTAAAAGTGGCTTTGCTTCTAGGTAAAGACCAAAGGAATGGGAAACTGAGGAAACACAGACCCTCCAAATCAGAGTTTATTTTTTTCTGAGGGATGTGCCTTTTATTAGAAACCATAAATATTCCTCAGACAGAACATATTGTCTTTATATAAAAGTTTTCATGTGGCCTATCAAGAGAGCTTGAGAGGGCAACTCCAGGGGTCTCCACAGGGGCGTGAGGCAACACTCCTCCCCTGTAACCACATGCATCACCCATCACCCAGATTCTCTGTTCAGTTTTAGCCAGTACTTTCTGGGCTCTATTCTCCCACATAGAAGCAGTGGCCAGTGTCAAGGAGAAAATGGAATTCAGGCATGATGCAGTCTCACCTGTAAAGGAATTTACAATCAGGAAGAAGAGTTCACTTCCACAGTGAATTAGTGACTTGTTTTTGCAAACCTTCACCTAAATGAAAACCAAGGCCAGGGAGATTGAGGGGAATAATTATTTCACAGAAACAAATTTGACAATTTTCTGCTCTGCATGGGAAACCCGAACAATTTTAGGTCAGAGGTCAACCTATCAATAGTAAAAACACACTATCAGTCAACAACTTTGCCCTGTGCAGTTCCTATAAACATGAATGCTTTTATTGTTTCTTTGGAGCAAGCAGTTCTGAATCTTGCACAAGGGGAAATAGATGCACAGATAAGTGAACGCCAAAGTGACAGCTGTTGATGGTGGCCCCTCTAGGAGGGTACAGTTTGTGGTCATAACCCCCTACTCATCCTCCTCTCTTCCATGGACTGCACCGATCTGAAAGTCTAAAATCGCTGTCTTTCCTTCTGCCTCCTTTGCCTCTCCCTCTTTCCTCTCTCTCTGTTTTCCTGTTCCCCCTTCCCCTCCCCCCTTCCTTCTCTCTTCTTGCCTCCCCCACCACCACCTCCCTTCCCTTCCCCCTCCCTCCCTCCCTTTTGCTCAAACGGGGTTCGATAGGACTTTCCTATTTTCAGTTCAATGGAGTTAACGTGTCACTAACACAAGACATGCTTGCAGATCAAGCAGAAGAAGAGAAACAGGGGCAGAGCAGGCCCTATAGCACCTCAGGCCTAGTGCCCAGGCCCGGTCGGTGCTGAACCTTGGAGCATCCTCAAGGGGCTGGAACCTCCTGTCTCCTTGGGACAGGCATCCAAATGCCAGAGCAATCGTGGCTCCATGTGAAGCGTTTGGTCTCCATGGGAGGTGTCCTTATTTCTACCTGCCAGTGAACAGGCAGCCCAGTGAGAGCAAGGCACAAAGCCAACACAGCCTGCAGGACCACCAGCAGGTAGGAAGGGCTGTTGACCGTCCCCACACCCTTCTCTGGCTTCTTTATGCTCCCCTTTTTTTTCTGTGATGAACTTTTCTCCTCGCAGCACTTGTTCTGAAATACTAGGACTCTTCCGTATTTCTGAAAAGGTGACTCAGGATTAATAAAGTCAAAATTAAAAGTCAGATGCCTGTTGAGAACCACAACTTGATTACTTTTTAAGCCGCCTAAATTAATGGCTATTAAAGGACCACTAAGTACACAGCTTGCCACTAAGAAACATTCAGAATTAATCTACACACTCACAGGGCACTTCTGCAAGCTTTTAAAATGGTTAGTTCTTTTAGTTTTAAATAATATACATTGTCTTTTTCCCCCTCTAAAGACATATGTCTTTCTCCTCTCCTGGTACTGCCTAAGAAATTTTCTTCCACTAATATTTCATAACATTCTTAAGTACCTTTTACATGCTATGAAAAGGCGTAAAGGAAAGGATACTGGTTTTGTCAGCTTTATTAGGTAACTACTCTACCTGGCATTTAATAGGTGAACTGCTAACCTCACAGGAACACGAACATCCCCCTCTATGTCTATCATTCTATTTGAAAACCTGGTACAGTGTACAATGTAGCGCTGGTATTTAATAACTGTATGCTAAATGTGCACTTTTCATCATCACAGTTATGGTTATATTCATTATACATAATATGTATTATTACTCCCATTTTTTGGATGAGAAACTGAGACTAAGGAGGAAGTACTGTGAGGTCACACATCCACACAAAAGACCATTGCACCATGGCAGCTGTCACTGTATCATCCCTGCCTGTCAGACTTCAGAGCCCAGGCCAGGTGTCTCTAATTTCAAATGTATAAAACACAAGGAATGGTTATTATCTTATCAGAAATCTCATGTTCTTTGTAATACTCTGCAATTAGAAGAAACTTCATCACCAAACTCCTTTAATATAGTTAAATTCTAGTCATTTTTTCAAATATATGTTATTGATTTTATTTCCTCCATGACTAGTGAAGTTACACTAGCGTTACATTTGGGATGACTTCCTTATATATTCATAGACATTGAGTTGAAGGTACTAGGTACATGGGGAAAGAGGAGCCAAGTCTATTATCACTTAAAATGTTTTAAGTCACAGACCTACTTAATAAACCCCATTATTCCTGCATATGGTTAAGTACTTTCATCTACAGATTAGTAGATTTTATTTTTGTTAGTCTTTCACATATGAATTATACTATATCTTAAAAAAAAAATTTCCAAGAGAAAGTTGAGGCAATCTGTGCCATCATTGTATCTGATCAGGAGGGCCTTCTAGGTTTCCTAACAGTTTGACAAAACAGGTTGGGAGAACACAAAAGCTTGTTGTGAGCACTCTCATTGCATTGTGGTTCTTTTCATTTTTCAAAAATTAGCTGCCAATCTACACATTTCATGATTATTCCAAGGTATTACTAGTGCAAATAATAATGAAAAACAAAATTTGAACAGGACAGCAGGGAATACAATCAGGCTTCCACAGAGCCCTCCACTCTATCCCTATATTTAACTGGGTCATAGAAGATGGCTTCAGTTATTTGTTCTACTGGAACCTTCTTTTTGAGGGCAAATTAGCTCAGACATACAATTCTGTCTTCAAGTACCTTTCTATATGGGCAGGAACTGATATGCAAAAGAGGAAGGGTCAAAGGGAACTAATGGCAGTATTTTCAAAATACAGCTGAAAGCCATGGTGTCTGAAAACATTTTAACAGAGATATTTAATGCAGAAGGAAAAGATTTACAAGAATACTTTAAACACCATTATAGAGCCATCTGTCTAAAAGTGAAGTATAAGAAAAGATGTTAGGTATTGTATTAGACTGGTTTTAAATAGAGAAAATGGAGTTCCCTGAGCTCACATATTTGCTCTAAACACGTCCAGTGCTAAATTTCAAGTTACTCAGGAGCTGGGTTGGCCCAGTGACTGTTCTCTCATGGTGGACCTCTCACTTGAAGAGGGGAGGCCTCACAAAAAAGATCTTCTGGGCCACGGTTTCCTTGGTTCTCAAACTCCTCACAGTAACTGCTGTTTATTAAGCAACCATGGGAAAGACACACACAGTGAGAATTTACACATGCTTTTATAGGACTTTTCCTGATTTCTGACTGTCATCATAGGCCACTTCCTAAGTAGCTTCCTCAAATACAAATGGCTTTTTTTTACACTTCATCACTTAAGTAAAGTTATCTAAGTTTAGAATTATTTTCTTCTACCCTCTTCCCAATTTTAGAAGACTTCATGCATGGCCAGCATCAAAATGAGGTACAACCAAAATGAGACTTACATCTTAAAAAAATGTTCCCCAAATAACGATTTCCACATATATTACCAAAAGAACTGATGTCTCAGTCTTTATAATGACTATAAATGAAAAGAGTTGTACAGGAGAAATTTTGTGTTCCTATTCATTTCAAAATTTTTTTAATTAAAAAATGGATAAACGCAAAGTTACATTATTAACTAGGATTTTTACTCAGTAAGTCAGTAGGCTGTCTCAAAGAGTACAGTATCTTATCTTCCTTTCTTAGCAGTGAAATTATCTTAACAAACTAGTCAATTCTTTCATGTGGACAATTTAAAACTCAAAATTAAAATATGTATTAGAAAACTCACTTGTATACTTATTACATTTCAAAAAATGCACCTGTGATACTGAGGTTTCCATAAGGCCATTTGAGTTCTATTTAAAGAAGGACTTTGGCGAGTTTCTTTGGTGAAAGCTATACTTTACTTAGACCCAAATAAGTAAAATAATGCAAATCCTAAAGGTAATATCCACTTACTTACAAACCTACACATATATGTTTATTAACAGTAATAGACAAGTCATTCTTGATTTGCTCAGTAAAGACGTTGTCCTAGGTACTGTAAATTTTTTATTTCATTTTATTTAGAGAAGAGTCCTCTAATTGGTGGAGAGACCAAATCTACAAATGTAGATCAAACACAAAGAAAAAACATTTTGAGAGCAAACACACTGTATTACCCAGATCTATTTACCTTTTTCTCTTTCTAATAGAAATTGTGGCTTTAGCCCAATCTCTAATACGGGGTATTTCAGCCTAACTCCAAAGAGGATGGGGGCTGAAGGCTGATGGGACACCCCACAGTAAGGCCACATGGTTTCCGGGCTAACAGGAAATGCTCCCTAAAGGACTTATATTCTGGGCTCAGTTCTTTTTACAACACCCAGGAAATTATAAACTATAATCAATTAAAATGATGTAACTTTTTATAAAAGTTAATGAAAAATAATCTCTATTCACATTTCTTAAGCTATAACTTCAGTATATAGAATATGAACTCAAAATTTAGTTTCCTTAAATAGTAGCTCCATCTCGTAGTAGCCTTGGAACTTTGGAAATTCAGTTTGTTCACTCCAATTTTGAATGGTTCAGCTGAAATAAAATTAAACTGTGTTATTTGGTAACAATGATTGGTGTGGGCAAATAATTACAGAAAAGAATACCACTTGATATTCTGATTTAGCTTTTTAGTTGGATCAAATTAGCAAGAAAAACTACAGATTTCTATTTTATTCTCAGCATTAGTTATCTTGTAGCCTAAACTTTGAGGCTCCTGAAAGACAAGGGAATTGTCCTTGGCTCTCTAGGTACATGGGACAAGGAACAAGTTCAGTATGGATGTGACATCTGCTGTGTATCAGGCCTAACCAGGATTGCTTGGAGCAGAATGTCATTCTGTAATCCACAACCTTTAACCTGCAATGTCCTGATGCAAACCCAGCAGGCGGCAAGGGCGTCATCAGTAGAAGCTCACAACTTCCCCATTTGTAGAACTACAAAAACTGGCAGGTCTATATTTATAATCTGGCAGAAAATATTTAGGTCCATCAAAGAGCAAAGCAAAGGAAAACTCATTTTATTAATACTATTGTCAGATTTTCCTGTCACCCTTAAATATGTTCAAAATCATTTATTTTCAATGTTTTACTTTGTTTTCTTTTAAAGGAAATTTACAAAGTCATTGTCTGCTGTTAATTAAACTGAATAGTCCTTAAATCTGGGGAAACATATAGATGGAAATGGGAAAACGCATGTAGAAATGTACTAGAAATTCCTAAACCATTTTCTAATGGTAATTAATTGTCTCATCTTTAACAACCCGAGAAAACAGGCAGTGTGATTTAAATGAAATGGGTTGCATAGTTTTTCAATGTATTTTTACTGTGACTCTCTTGAATATCACTTTAATTTTCTACCTGACACTAGCTCAGCACAGAAGAGAAGGAAAAGGTCACTTTTTTCAGGCTAAAAGTGGGGCTTTCACTAGGGGGTCCCTGGCTCTCTAGTTCCATTAAAAGCCTGGAGGAAATTTCAGAGTGCTTCAGAAGTAATTTTATAAAAGATCAATTCCTCATTTTCATTTCTCCTAAAGATTTTAAATTAAACAATTTCCCATTAGGTCCAGGGAGGGATCTTATGTGCCATTTTGTTTGTTCCACGTTTGCCAACGAAACTCTGAATTTCACAATAAAAACTTAACAACAACAACAACAAAAGACATATATTCACAGCGGAATCCTTAGTTTTAGAAAATTACTTGAATCCAAACCATACTGCTCAAATGTAAACAGCTTCAGAAACAAAATACTTGATTATCTTTTCTAGTGGGCTAAAAAGGAAGCATTAAAAGCTATTTCAATATGTATAAGGTCACACATGTAGAAAGATTTTACGCAGTTTTCAGTTGTTTCAATAATGTCTGAAAAACTACAAAATAAAGAAAGGCAAGAGGTTGGTGGAGGGAGGGAGGGGGAGAAAGAAAGAGAGAGAGAGAGAGAGAGAAAACAAAGAAGTAGAGGAAGAGAGAGAAGGAGAGAAGAGGGAACTGTCGAAGGAAAAGGAAGGAAAGAAGAAGAAGACAAAAATGATAAAGGGAAGGAAAAAAGGGCAAAGAAGCAAAGGAGGGAAGAAAGAAGAAACGACCTGTTCTCCCTTTGTATTCCCTGCCTCCTCATCAGGTGCCAGAAATATCAGAACAACTGCATATCAGAGTTAACTTTTGGCGCGAAAACGGCAGGAAGAGAGTCAAATTTGCTTTCACAGTGAGCTGATTGCTGAAGAAAAATGAATGGTTGCACACTTGAGTGAGAAAATATGAAGAAGGCCCTTTTCTTCTAATTAGGACCCACTTTAAGCAATTCGTTAAGCTGTGGCCCCGTGTCACAAGCCATCAGGAGGTGGAGCATGAGACAACCCGAAGCAGAGTGCGCAAATGGAGCATGATGATGTTCTCCATCACCCCAAGACAGCCAGGAGGAGGGGTGCCGCAGGTGCTGGAACACAGACCCCCCCCCCCCAGAAGAGAAAAACCCACTGTTTTTCCCCTAGAGTGAAGAAATCATGTGGCACTCACCAGTGAGCCTGAACCTCGCAGAAGCCAAGGGGGCTGCCTTTCCCACACACAAATCTCGATCTCTGGGTCTTCCAAAGCTGGATGCTAAGTCTCCTGGACTCAGCAGCTTGGGAAGCACCCTGCTCCCTTGGGTGGCAGACTGTCTACTACACGGCTTCCTTCACACTCCACTAGGGCAGAGAGCAAGGTGGAACTATTCACCAAATATGCAAAAAAGGAGGGAAGATTGTTTTCTCTCAGGACAACACAGGCAGGAAGGGAGCCTGTGTTTCCTGTCCTGACCAAAATGGGTTCAGAGATTATTAGACGTCTGATTTGATAGGCTTGTGGTGGAAGAGGGACTCTTTTAGTCAACAGGAATTGTGAGTTCCCCAAAGGCAAACATGGTCATGGGAGAAGGGAAATAGAGCCAGGCCTATAACAGCGGAAGATCCATTTTTAACAGTTTATCACCAGGTGGTTTATGGAAGGCACCAAGGCCGGCAACCTTTTTTATCATAGTAAAAAAGCCAACTGAAACTATTGGCAGTGGTCTGTAGATTAGGCCCAGCTGCTTTCCCATCAGGTCTTTCTCAGCAGGGACTGCCAACACCACACAGCCCTGCCCTTCTGTACCCTGCGTAGACACTTTCTGCAAAGCTTCATTTGTTGGCTATTATGTTTCACTTGTGCTAAAGCAGCACTTCACCCTTAATGTTTCACAGTGTCTTAAAAGTATTTGTTAGAATATCATCAAACATTCAAAAATAAGTTAAACAAAAGCTACTGAAGCAGCTGTACTGAAAATTAAAGGATGTGAACAGATATTATGGGAGATGCAGAAAGATAACTTGAGGTGTGAAGTCATTTATTAAACTGAAAACAACAAAAATGCCCAGAGTCTACATGAAAAAACCAGTGTGAGCATTTAGTCAACACCACAACAAAAGCAATTTTGTTGCTCTTGCCCTAGTATGGTTTGAGGTGCCGAAGTCTCTGACTAAACTTATTCCTTTCTTTTTATGTGAATTTTAAACCTCTGTGTGTGTGTGTGTGTGTGAGAGAGAGAGAGAGAGAGAGAGAGAGAGAGAGAGAGAGAGAGAGAGAGAGAAAGAGAGAGAGATGATGATCCACTGAAACCCAACCTTTCTCAGACATGGATCACACATTATACAGGAGCCTGCTTTGAGCACATTAAAACCTTCCCTCTTAAGGTAGGACCTGGACCAATGGTTCTCTTCCTGTAAGTCTCAAAGGCTGTGTTGTGTCACTTGGTGCTTTTACACCTTGGATTTTCTCCCATGAATTGGAATAATTATACAAGTCTGAAAATTTGGACACCAGACAGGGAGTAATGACAACGGTTGGGCAGGAGGGGCAGGTTCCATGGCCAAAAGCAGGAATGACAGTCCCCTAAATTGTTTGTCAGTCTCAGAAATTATTTCACAACTGCAAAGATTGGAGGAGGAAAAAAATGCCACTAGACAAAACTTGCCATAGAATTCTGGGTTAACTGCATCTCCATTATGCATATAAAGTATTAGGCTGACACTCAAAGTACTAACATCATTTGTGACTAAACTTGGTATTAAAAATAGGAAAATCATTTTATTTTAGTAGAATGTAAAAGACAAAGAAAGGGAAAAAAAAATCGTTTTTAGTATTAAAATGCTGGGTACCTGACATAAAACTCTTTCCACCTACTCCTTATGCTTTCCTCTCCATAATGTGCGCTTGCTTTGTGTATCTGTGTGTGCAAATACATGTGCAGTTTCTTTATCTGTTAATAAACACATAGTTTGAGAGATAAATATAATACATATGGCATGTAGTCGACAGTGTGTGTGTGTGTGTGTATAGCGTATCAAATTTCAAAAGTTTGCCACTTACATTGATGATATTCTATTACACTAACCAAATAGGAACTACACATATTCAAATCTCCAAATCAAGGGTGGGGGGGGGGAATCCCCAAACTAAAAGACAACCATCCCCAAACTTTAAATCTCTGTACATGTAACAAAGATGTAGGACACTGCTGGATTTTAGAGCCCTTGACAAGTAAATTCTCTATGTCAATTTTTCAGCAAGAAAAATGGCTGTAAGGATAGTCACTGTTTATCTCTTCTCAGAACACTGGACAACCTAGTCAAAGGCTCGAGTATAACACATGCACTTTCATTAGCAGATCTGTGGGTTTATCCTGTGAGACCATGATGGTCTATTTATTGCTACCATGCTCCTACATTTCAGAGGTTGTATGGTTTTCCAAGATGTAGCACTTTAATTAAAACACCAATGAATTAAATAAGCAAACATGGAGTTTCTACAACCCCTGTCTTCAACTTTCACCATGAAAGAGGAAGAAAACATGAGCATTTAACCTAGTAAAAGGTTTTTGATCTTCAGCCCTGGTGGACTTCAGACTGGGATGTATATACGTTTCCAGATGTAAAAGGTATGAACTTGCATTTGTGGGACATTTTAAAATAATATACATTATGTCAACCAGAATTATATAGCATTAAAAATGTGACATCACTATTTATATCTTTATGTACAAATTATTTTCTGACATGTTCTGCATTTTCTGTGATGTAAGGAAGTAACCTTCCTGTCATGGATATTTGTCAGTGTTTGAACCTTAAGCTGCATTTCAAATTATCTTATTTGTTATGGAAACACTTCTGACACATTTAATATAAATAATACTTAAATTGTTACTTGCAGAATCCCATACAAAAGGTGAGTCCAATTAACCTCATAAAACAAACATCTTCAAACAAAGAAATAAATTGAAGATGCTTCAGTCATTTCATTGAGGTTTCTCTGTCCTCTCAACTCATAACCAAATAAGTTCAAATCATTTGAATGTCTATGAGAGTTTAAATATTATAAACATGAAATAGTTTCAACTTTTATACATTTCATCTCTTTTAACAGACGTGAACTTGACTAGTAGGGAAATAGTTCTTCAACACCAGTTTGTAAGTCCAGTTTGTAAGTCAGTCACTCAAGGCTGAAATGGGCAGTGTGGAAAAGGGTGGGAAATCCTGATCGATCATGCACCCAGAGTTTAGTACAGTGACTTGACATTCTCTCTGGGTTGGTGGCTAGGGAAAGGAAACTGCATTTGAAAGCTGTGCCTAATCAGACCCTATGGAACACTTGCACTTTCTGCTCTCTAAATACCATAGCCTGTGCTTCCAAATTAAAAGAAAAAACCAAGCACGTCTTCAAGAGATTCCTTAGCAATCACCGATGATCCTCAAAATTTTTTTAAAACACGTTTCACATACAGTCACAAATAACCTGATGCCTTATTATGAGGGGGTTTGTAGCCCCATAGCCAAAATTTCAGTCAGCAAAAGTACTTCTAACTTATCAAAAGCAGGATAATACCTATTTTACAAAAAGCAAGTTCAGGTTCTATATAATTATTTTACAGTGTAAGCAAAAAGTTCTCGCCTCAGAAATCAGAAAAGAAAAGCTCTTTATGCATGACTTTCTAAAGGCTGACTTCCGTGAGCGCACTCTGTAAGTATATATCTATTTAAATATGACTGGGAACTAGAATGTCCTCCACGGATACTGCGGGCTGCTCAGAAGTGTCCACTGCCCGCCCGGTCTTGCACCTGCCCTCACCGTCTAAAGTGACTGAGACTTTGACAAAAGTCGAGGCTCTCACTGTCCCCAGCTAGGAAAAGCACATCTCAGCGAAATCAGGAGATACACACTTTACTGCCTTGTCTCCTTTTCCTTCTCTCTCGCTCTCTCTCCCTCTCTCTCTCGTTTTTAATCCACCAGCCACCCCAAGTTTTTCTATTGAAATTCAATTCGAAACACTCACGTGAATTTGTACGTCGCACTTTGGGGGCCAAGACTGATCCTCGGGCACGAAGAGCAACCTCTGAACCAGGGCTCCCTCTGCTCTAACGGGTTCGCCCGGGTCGGCCGCCCAACAGCGGCCAAGCGTCCCGCCCGGGCTCGGCAGCGCTCCGCGGGGACCCAGGGACTGACGACGCAGTCTGTCGCCGCCTGGGGCGCGGGGCCGCGCAGGCACTTGTTAGAGTGCCCTGTTAACTTGGCCGCCGAGCTCTTCCCAGCTTTCTTTCACAATGACTTCCTGAAGTTGCTCACTAGCATTGTTCCCCATTTCTCCGACACACTCCCCACCCCCCGCGGCTCCGACCCGGCTCTCGCGCTCGCGGCCAGTCGGCTGCCCAGCGAGCACAGCGCCGCCCACGGGCCGCGCACCTGGGACCCTCCGCGCCGCCGCCCCCGCGGACCAGCGCCCCGCACCAGCGGCCACGGGAACCACTGTCTCCCGAGCGCGCGCCACTGCCCCGCGCTCCACAAACTTTAGGGTTGCGCACACTGTGGGTCCTGGCTTTTCTAGCCCGGCAGCCGCCCCGCGCCGCGCGCACGCCCCGGCACTCCCCCGACTCGCTGCTCGGAAACACAGAGCCGGATGCGAGCGGGGAAAGGAGCGGTGAGCAGAGCGGGGCAGAGATCCCGGAGAGGAACTGGCCGCCGAGCGGGACTCCGACTGGGGCACAGAGGAGGGCGCGCCGCCCCGCAGCCGGGTGGCCGCTCACGCGACGGTGTCCCGATTGCAACTCCCGGGCCGCGCGCACAAACTTTTGCGCGGCGCCTGCCGGGCTCAGCCCCCCAGGACCGCAGGGGCGGCGGCGGGCGCTGGCCGTACCTGCTGGCGCCGCCGCCGGGTGCAGCCAGCTCGCCCGCGCCGGGCCCGCTCGGCGCGCCGCCACCACCCCCGCGCGCAGCGCCACCGGGCCCTCCCCTTGGCGCGGCGCTTCCTCATTCCAGCGCCGCATCGCGCCACGGCCCCCCGCGCTGAGCGGCGACCGGTGCTCTGTGCCCGCAGGTCGGGCGGCCGGCTCGGTGGTGGCGCTGAGGGACCCGCGCTTAACCCCTCGGGGCCCGGCGCGAGAGACGCCAGCCGCCGTGCCCCGCCACCCAAAGCCCGGAGCCGCAGGCTCGGACATCCGCATGCTCGCCCCAGTGGGAGTAATCTAGGACTCGGGACAAAGTGCAGCACTTTCCCGAGTGTCTGAGGGCTTCTCTGCCTGTCCAGCTCCACTTCCCTTGAACTGGGGGCACTTGGCTCCCAGGTTCTGACTGCGACCCCAGGTTATGAGTGCCCACCCGAGGGGGGTGGGAAAAGTTGATCCTCTGCAAGTGAGGGGAACGTGCAATTCATTTTCCCAGACAACCAATGGAATACCTCTCGTCTCTCTTCCCTCCCACCTGCTCATGGCAGAAGTTAGGATCGCGCCTTCCATCTTGGCCTGTGTGCACACGCAAGTGTGAAAGCGCGGCAACAGGAGGAGGTGTCACCGAAGGCAATCCCTCAGCTCGGTTGGAAGGCTCTTTGCACCTCAGACCCTGCGCCCCCAGGCACAAGTGTCAGGCGCGGTGTTGTCTCGTTAAAATAGGAATGCGGGTTCTGACAGTGCACCTCTTCACACTTTATGAGAAATCCCATCATGCTGATTAACCAGGCCCCACCCGAGAGGGAGCCAGGCAAGACTATTCTATTTGAGCAGAAGAATTATGAATTCAACAAATTTATCCCACGCTTCCACAGCACTCGATGGACAGGGGATAAAAGAGCCCTGGCCTCTGCCCTCAACACATTCAGAGGGCACATCAGTAATGCAGGCATAAATGCCTTGCGATCAGGACAGATGAGATCCTCAGAGCAACTCAGCTCAGAGGAGGGTGGGAGAGAGTGAGGAAAGGCAATGTAGGCCTTGAGGGGCGAGGTTGTCAGGCTGTATAGATGGCAGAAACAGCCTACAAGGGGAACAAGCAGGAACTGTTACCTTAAAGTAATTGTGGCAGGGAAAGGTAGCTACAAGAGAAGTTTGTGGCCTGGTTAAGTTTCTTTCTATCTCTGGTAGTAGTGTCTTCTACTGACCATGAACCACAAACAGCATCTGCCCAGTTCTATTTAATTAGTCTGTTGTGCTGAGCTGAACCAGTTATCTCCCTGTTTAAAACTCAGAGGAGGAAGGACTTGCAAAAGTTTCAATGGTTTAATTCCTAGTCCTTCCTTTACCTACTTGACTTTGGGCAATTTACAGAACCTCCCTGAGCCTCATCTTCCTCATTTGTTAAAAAAAGAAAATGAGTCCTTATCAGGATTAAATTAAGCAGTAGACATCAGGTGCAAGATGCAAAGTGAGCCTAAAAACATTGTAGAGGGGTCACGGGACACTGTCAATTCTTAGATGTTTACAGAGGCCTGAGCGCTCAGATGTCTCTCTTTAAATGGGCATTGTGGACCCAGGAATGGAATCAAGGACTCAGACTTGGTCCTCTGGCCAAAGCAAATCTTCCTGAGTCAGAAGAGCATGAGGCTAAGCACACAGATAGTTTGGACTATGTGATCTTAAATGAAATCCTCAACCCCACAGAACCTCCATTTCCTCATCTACAAGCCGTGACAATAATATAAACCACCTCAAAGGATTGTTTGTGAATTATGTAGATCACCTATTCCTCATTATATGCCTAGCTGGGAGGAGGTCTCTGTAAATAATAACTATTGTCTATTATTGACTCTGTTAACTAACAAGTGTCCCCTTGATACAGAGTAAGCTCAGAGTCAGGCTCCACACTTCACTCCCCCATTCCCAAAGGTGGAGTTGCAGAAACTCAAATTGTAACTTTGGGGTCTAGGGAAAGAGACAGGTGGGGCCACAGAGCGCACTTAACAATAAAAGACAACAATAAAAGTACATTGAGGGGTAAAGAACATGCCAGGGAAAATTAAAACAGGTGATACTTTCTAAGAAAAGTATAGATCTACAGCCATTTAGTTCTCTTTTTATTATCTATTCTATAGATAATAAAGTATAACTAAGTTTATTAATAACGGCTACCTATTCAGTATGGCTTCTTTTGAGATGATATTATAAAAAAAAATAAAGAGCACTATTATTGATCACAGACACTTACTCAGAGCTTGCTGCAAGAAGAGAGTCAGATACTGGTACTTTTGTTCTAACAGAAACTGGAAGGTGTTTTAAAGGAAAGTGAATTTTATAAGATTAAAGCATAGTTGATGTGCTCTGAGGCCATTTTGCTTCTTACTAGCTATGTGAGTTTTGACGAGTTACTTAATCTCTCTGAGCTTCAGTTTGCCATCTATAGAGCATACCTACTATGGTGTTGATAGAATTAGGTTACATTTAAATGAGATTATATTTATAATTACTATTATAATTATATTTTTCTTCAATTAAAAAGCATTTAACAGCAATGAAATGAGCATTCATTATCCCTCCAGCAGTACTGTCTACAGTATTAAACTAATACAGAATTAATTTAGTTCCTTTTGGAAGGGAACATGTACATGAAAAGAAAGACTACAACTTGGATGAAATTTTTGTATTGTTGACTCTTATTCTTTGGTTTCTTTTTTCCATTTTCATTAGCTCCTGCTTCTGCTTCTAGTGTTGTTGAAAACTAGTGGTTGCTTGCCTAGGGCACAGCCTTTGACTGTTATTTCCTAGCTGTCAACCTTGACTTTGGCTTTCCAAAGAAGAAAGCCTGGCTCTCACCAACTTCTGGAAATAAAGGAACAGGACACAGAATTGGCACAGAGGGAGGTGCTTTTTCTCTGGATTCATAGTGTTTCCTGGTTTTATAGCCCACAGAAATTTATAACTCTATTGATCATTATGCCTATAGATTTTGAATCAAGGATGGGTTGTAACTGACATCAACTTCTTCCCACTTCACAATAATTCTTTCACTTTATTACCTCTAGTAACTGTAAGAAGAATGCATTTATATTCTCCAAGACTATGAATTTTTTTAAAAAAATCAAAATCATTTGGTTAAAAGGGATCAAAAAATAAATTTTGTTATATATATGTATATACATATAGTGATTTGGAGAAGGTAGATTTACTCAAATAGCTTTCTTAGGAAAAGTCTCCAATAACTCCACTAGGTAGGAATTGGACTAGAATGTTCTGGAGGAGTAAAAATTGTTGGTATGTGTTCATTAACTTATTCAACAGCATTTATTTATTGAAAATCTAAAATTGCAGGTAGAATTTGAGAGATACATAATCCCAATAAATCACACAATGTGGTCTTAACCCTCATGGGGCTTGCATGTAATAAAGTAGAAACTACTGGCTTTTATGCAAAATACTTCATGACAAATTCAGACACAAAGTTTGTGGGACTTAAGAGGAAGCTACTGATGGTTTCTCAAAGTGGGGAAAGGCTTTGTGAATATGTAAAGGGTAGAGGGGAGGGAAAATATAGTAGTGAAAGAAGAATGCTTATCATCTCCACATTGGTGGTTGTGGTGTTTAAAAAGAACTTTTGCAAAAGAAAGAATTAACCAAAGACTAATAGCAATATTCTAAGAATCATACCTACTGCTCCCATTTCTATGAAGGGCAATTCCAGATATAATTTCCATCTAACGGTCCAACAAGGCCAGCTTCACTGCTGTCCCAGAGTCACATGGGACTCTAAAACTTGGAGAGACTGTTTGGCCCCAGCTTGCAGATTAAGTGTTGAACTCTGGAAACAAACTATGTGGTTTGGTAGCTTGACAAGTTACGAGGCTTGTCTGTGACTTAGTTTCTATTCTGTAAGATGGGGATGGCAACAACAGCAAAGCAGCAGGAGTAATAACAATGCTTTCCTCAGAATGACCATGGTCTGATTGAATCCATGTACATTAAGCATACTCAGAGAGCTCCCTGGAATATACTAAACATTGAGTAAATGTCAGATATTTTGAAGTATTCTCTTTCTAGGTGGTTGGTCTGGAACTAATCTTGGTAGTTCTTTTAGCTCAACCCCCTTCCTATGTCAGGTTTCCCAGGAGAAAATTGAGATCCCTTCAGCACTAATTCCTATAGGACACCCTTCTCTAATTTGTGGAAAGCCTTTCTTTCCATTTTTTATTTCCCCTAAGGCCAAAATTCTGACTTTGGCAACACTAAAGGGATCAGAGGGTATGTCCAGAAAAAGTGTAGGTGTATAAATGGGTTATCCAATCTATAAAATACATAAAAATGCATTCTAGTGATTTTTGCATTGTTATGGCAACTTTCTATTCTCTGTGTTAATCATTTTTTTCTGTCTATTCTTTAAAAGACCTGGGACTGATTTGGAGTGAGTGGTTGGGCTATCAGACTCTATAATGAAAAATGTCCTAAAAATTGTAGCATATCTTCCAGTTTGATACAAGGTCACTGTAGGAATAGTGTTATTTCCTCTCTTTTTCATATTCTCATACCTACAACTGGGAAAGTAAATCCTACTTCATGGCGCTGGCATAAAGACTGATTGAGAGCATGATTATAAATCTGTTGTAACATTTGGTAATTACCGGGGGTAGCTGGTAATCACACCTTCTTTTCAGTTGATTTTAGGAGTCCACAAAGATTCTTAGATGGTGATAGATGCAGAGAACAGCTGAGGAAGAAATCAGAGGACCTGAACGGAGTTCATAGATTCATAATTGGCACCACTCTGACTAAGTTGCAAATAGATCATGCATTTATATTAGAAGAGCTAGGAAGGGTTTTCCCAAAGTGTTGGTGCAAGGTCCAGCTACTTCTAGAAGTGAGTGGACATTTATCTAGTCCTTTGAAGTTTGTAAAAATTTCCACTAACATTTCATTTCAACCTTATGCTGGAGTTCTCCAGAGGAGGTCCTGGATATATTTTCAGTGTTGTTATACTCAACAACAAGTTGACTGCAACTCAAGTCTCCTGAAAAACATTACTTCTCACCTCCTCAATATTCATGGGTGTCTAATTGATATCTATTCCTCCAACTAAATCTTGATCTTTCTCTTCAGGCCTGCTTCGTCAAACCCCTTTTCATCTCATCAAATAACTGGAAATTGCTACGGTCAAAACTTTGGAGATGTTTTAGTTACCTATTTTTTCCTCCACTATCCAAATGCACCAGGATCTCCTGATTGTTCTGCCTCCAACAGAAACCTATCATCCAACTTTCTTTCATCTCTACTCCTATAAAGACACTCACCCAAATTACCATTCTATTTCATCTTCAACTTTCAGGGTTGCCAAAATTCCCTCTTCTCTCCTGGTATCTCACAGATTTCAGGGAGAGTCAGCTAGATAAAATCTAAGTCAGATTGTATACCTCTTTGCTGGAGGGTCTTCCAGCTCTCCCCAGATAAGAGATAAGAGAGCAATGATTTTCTTTCCTTCTTCTCCATTCTCTTGATGACTCTTGCCTGACTTTTGCCAAGTTACTCCCTCTTGGTTACCTATCTCCAGCCACATTGGTCTACTGTGCTGTTCCTCAAGCTCTTTGGACTGGCTGGCTGCCCTACTTTTCCCTGAATTACTGCCTGCCTGCCCCTTGCCTGCATCAAGTCTGCTCAAATGTCATTGTCTACTCTGTCACTGTCTACTCTCTGTAAAGTGCAACTGTCCTGTTCCTACAGAAGCATCCCTTTTTCTCCCTTTTCTGTACATTTCCCACAACATTATCATCTTCTAATGTATAATTATCATTTATTTTGCTTACTCTCCATGAACATAGAAAGTTCTTTTTGTCTGTTTGGTTTCCTCAGTGTCTGAGACAATGATGAGGAGACTCAATAGATTTCCATTTATGAATATTACTTTTGAACTATTTATCTGACTTTTCTTACTTGGGAAAAACAACTTTATGTAAATCATATGACAAGGAGTTGACATATTTGGTTTTTGATCTACATAGGAATGGTTTCCTTAGCCTTATACCTAGAAGGGAGCTACCTTCTTTTCCTGCCCTTCAGTCCGGAGCCAAGTTCATGTATATTCTGTTGTTTCTTCTTCACCTTTTTGATGTTCTCTTAGCAATGATAAATTCAGTATGGAACATTCTATGTTCTTCCCTTCTTGGGTCTATGGAATTAATGATTTAGTTCACAAAGTCCAATAGTTAGATGTTTATTATTTATTAATAATATTCCTATTACTTGCAGATCCATTTTTTTCTAATGAAAAAGAAAAATAATTCATTTTCTATAATATGCATCTCAGAAACTGGCAACTCTATTTCCAGCTCAGAGCTCAAATACACAATTTCCTTTAGCTTAAACAGTGTTTTGCAATTAAAGGGAAAGATTGACTTTTCATTATAATATCCCTTTCTTTTATAAGATTATATCTCATAAACACTTTCTGCCAAGCAGCATGCTTCCAATTCATTGTTTTTAATGATCCTGCATTTTGGGAGAAAGATTAATGTCTTGATTTATAAGTGAAAAGGCTACCATTGAAAACAGAATTTTCAGAATTAAAATCCCTTTCTTTGGTACCAGTGAAGAAAGGGGATATACAAATGTTTATAGGAGAATTGATGACAGTAAGCGACACTTTCCATGACCATCAGATGACAGGTCAAGTAACTAACCTGGGGGAAGAAAAACCAAGGGATTTGACTCCATTGTCTTAGTTGCAGATTGCAGATGTGCATCTATTGATCTTTTAATCATTATTAAAGATCAATAGAAACTGCATGCTATTTCAATTACTTTATTATTACATTATTATTTGTGAAGCAGAAGTCATTTGCATCTTGCCCTTACTCCTCTAGCTTGTGAAGAGTCTTTGTTCACTTTCGAGGACAGCTTTTGGCCCCTTGGATTCCAGTGCTATTAAGCCAGTAAGACAGAGTGTTGCACCAAGTGATTGATGCCTCTGAGCTGGACTACCCGACGTAGCAGTGTTCTCAGAGCAAATCCAAGTGCAGCGGTCGATAATCATACACTTAGCAGTTGCCACTCCACTACAACAGTGCTTCAGTAATCATCACCAAATACTCTGGGCCCATCTCTCCCAGCACATATTTCTTGTCCATTCCTGGAGCTCCTGTTGATTTCAGCAAGAGCTCCCGGCGCCCAGGGCAGCAATGCAGGGCATGTGCAGTACTCAATGATTTATATTTGCATGACTTTTGAGCTCATCAGCAAAAAATGCTCATCAATCTTCTCTTCAGGAAATTGGACCATGGTATTGTTCTTATTTTGTGGATGAGGAAACTGAGGTAAAGGGGCCTCTAAAGAGAGGGAGATTGAAAAGAGAAATACAACTGCTTCTTGGTAACTCAAAAGTAATGTTTGGCATCTGATCTGCTAACAAGTAACATTGAACATTCTGATTACTCAGTAGAAATGGCATTTTATGACTTTCATGCCAGTGAAAAATGCTGCTACTCCACTGTGATAATTCTATCTTGCTTTGTGAGTTTTTGGTGTTGTCGTTGTTAAGGCCTGGCAAACCAATTGATGTAAAGAGGCAAATGGAACTGATTTATAGTAGTGGCCATGGTCACTGGAATTACCAAACTCAGCTTCCATAGCCAACAGTACATATAGAAGAATGTACTGCATGCCTTGCATCTTTGCTTCTTCCAGGATAGGTTTGCACTAGAATCATTTCCTAGGTATAATAAATTTAGGAGCCTCCCACAGTGGAACTGACAGCAAAGGCAAAAACTGTCAACCCACCTCCCCCCCGTGATGGAAAACTTCTCAAGGTTTTCCCAGCAGTGCATTAGGCAGCTCTGTAAGAACCCACTGTTGTGCGCGTTTTGAGACTTCATGTCTTCCATTAACCAATTCTAAGACAGAAGACCAGTGTCTTTATTTCCCATGTTGTTGAAGTACTTTACATAGACTTTAACCCAGTTGCTAAATTGCTTGAATTTGTTAAATGTACAAAAGGGTCTACTCCCCGTTGATGGAGTAAAAGTAGATGTTTGATTAAGTAGATAGCTAGATGTGCTTTTTTCTCCCCATCTGGATGTGTTAAGGGGGTATGTTTGAAACTTAGCACTCAGTTCATGCCTTTCATGAGGGGAGGGAAGAGGGTATTTAACAAGGTTAATAATGACAGAAAGAGGAATTGACACCACAAAAGAAAAAGAATCATTCTAGCATTTCATGACAGTTCAAAGACAGATGTCGTTGGCTAAGTGAGAATCTCGTAGACATGGGGGTAATATACACCTTATATGCATATGGATTAGTGAAAGCAGACTGTCAAATCGGTGAATTTAAGATTGTCAAATATGAGACATAGCTGCAGAAAACCCAGAGAACTACTTACTATTTATTTTTTCTCTTAAAGACCTAATCCTGCTGTCTTTTCACAGACAAAAGGCCAAGTACTTTAAGGACTGAGGCAGGTCAAGGGTAGGATGGGTATGAAGCTTTGTATTTGGGCCTCTTGAGAACACCAAGGTTAATGATCTATTCCCTTTTGAAATATATTTTTCATCTTAGTCATATACATTTCTTTCCCTTTTGTTTCAGTAGATGTAGTTCAACCAACAAGGCCATATCTAATACCACTTTCCTGATGTCCATGATAAGGGATTCTGGAATTGCAATTGATAAGACCCCTGATTGAGTAAGTTACACTGAAATCCTTTAGAATTAGTTTGTTAAGTACCAGTTAACCCCATTTTAAAATCTGCCATAACATGAGTTCCTTTAAAGAGACATCGCTGCCCTTCTAAACTTCTATAGAGATTGGATAGATAAAGAGTTTTCTTCTCACCAGCAAATGGTTTTGCTTAGTTGTAGATGGAGAATGTCCCTAGTAATATCCAAGAAGTCTGGTTTTAGTCTTGCTTCTCTCTCCAATCTTGGGCCAGTCATTAAGTTCATAGTCCTAAACTTTGGGCCCTTCATTCATCAAATGATAGTGGTTGACAAGATGATCTTTTGAATTAATACTCTGTGACTTGATTTGGGCTTTGGCAATGCACTTTTATGGGCTGGCATGGAAATGAGAACAGCTCTGCTCAGCTGCACATACATTCTGCTGACTCTTGCCTATTGTCTCTAAGTCCATCCTACAATTCCTTTCAGTAGCATTCTATCCTAGAATCCCAAACATCAGGGATAACTCTATTAAAAGCAGTCAGAACTTATACTCTCTCTAACATACACATGCACAACCACTAATATGTCTCTTGCTAACCTATAGTTGCCAAATGGATGGTTTGACTTCAGTACTGTGTAAAAGTCAAGAAATTAAGAATTCTTCCAATGTTAAGCATAGTAAAACAGATTTGCACTAGAAGTAAAGATCCAGCTGCCTTTTATCTGTGTATTACCTTCACAGAGAAATTAGATATTTCATGCTACTAATAGAATTTCATCAGAAAGCCCTTCTGAGTATAAGAAGAAAGACACCTGGTGAATATCAGAGCTCCCAGGAATGACTGTATAAGTTTGGGGAAGATTTAAGGAAGATGAGATAATATAGGACTAAAATAAATATATTGATCTGGGGGAAGTCCTGAACTCTGCTGTGCGTTAGGCAGTCATGGTAAGTGGGGAATGTTTTGGGGAAAACCCATAACTTCCCCGAATGCCTATGTAAATGCCTACAACATGGAAAATTAATAGGAAGAGCTGATATTTCAACAATACTACCACTGAAATTGGAAATACTGAATTGCAACCAAAAAGAGGCAGTGAAATAGCAATCACAACTGCCCTTAGATTCAAAGGCTTACACCCTTAGAAAGGAGAAGGTTGCAAACATCCATAAAACATTTAAGAAAAGCAAAAGTGCTTTATAGAAAAGTGAATCTGATACAAATTACTGAGATGTGTTTTATGCAAAGTAAATAGATTACAATTGTATCTTGTTTGGTAGGCAAAATAATCTAAGGAAAATGATCTGGGGAAATTTTGAAATGTTATACAGAGGGGTTTGGCAAGGTAGATAAAGTATTCTTAGTATTACAGGTGGATAATTTGGGGAAATGGTGTTTAGTTATTTATCAAAATGTTTTATTAGAGATGAATATTGATATTTTCATAAATAAAATTAGCTTGACCTTAAAATATTCCAGGAAAACAGCAGCAACAACAGCAATAAAGAGAATAGTTAAAAGAAGGAAGAAGTTGGTAGTGTCACTGGTAATTGGTGATGTTGGGTGATGGTTGTACGGGGAATCACAATTATCACTGTTTTATATATGTTTGACATTTTCTGTGATAGCTTTTTTTTTTTTTTTTTTTTTTTTTTTTTGAAAAGANTTTTTTTTTTTTTTTTTTTTTTTTTTTTCAGAAAGAAGGCAAATGAATATGAGAAGACCAGTGCTTCAATGAAATGATATTTTCAGATATTTGTAATAAACATCTGCTAATATATAAAGAGCTCTTACAAATTAATAAAAAATAACAAGAAATAACTCAATTGGTAAAGGACCTAATTAAACAATTTAAAGAAGAAATAATAGAATCACTGGATGTAAGAAAAATATTAAACTTTAGTAGAGGTAAGAACTAAAAATGAAAATAAATTGTGAGATATGACTATAACACCTCTGAGATTGCTATTAAAGGGCTGTAGAAATTGGGGCTCATTGGTGACATTTATAGGAGTTATCAATACAAAGCTATTCATAGTTGTTAATATGAATCAAAGTGTACAATCTTTTACTTTTTACTTCAAACTGTGCTTAAAAAATAAGGGCATGTATATATTTAACATCATTCATTAGAATTAGACTACTAAAAATCACATTTCAAAAGGAATTTGAAATGCTTTTGGTAAGATAAAATAATTTTTCACATGCTCATACAATTAACTATTTTGAAGCTGTCAATGTAGATGATATGTGCCTATTTTCTGAGATAAAAGTATACTCACCGTGCCTAGTTCAGTGAAAATGCAAGTTATAGGATAATTTAAGCAATTATTATTTCATTAAATATCCAAAATGCTATTAACTAAAATGTAAACATTACTTGTAGGTGAAAAGTTGTTCAGTGATTTATGCTTTCTTGATAATTTTCTATGTTCTTTGTATTCTACTAACATTTATTAATAATACCTAATATTATCAACAAAGTTATATACATTTTAAAACTGTAGTTGAGATAACTCAATCTATGTGTTCATAAAATAAAAAAAGTGCTAACCAGAGCTGAAATTGGGTAAAATTGTGTTGTAAACTATCATATAACAATTGATTCAGTCTTAAAGGAAAAGTGTACAATAAACAAAAACTGTTTGGAAAAGTCCAATAAATGAATGAGACAAAACTATTGGATACAGATATTTTGATAGTCAAATTATTGAATTTATGGGGAAAATGAAAGAATGAGGTATTGCACAATGGAAGATAAAACCCAGACCTACAGAGTTTAGAAAGACACATTTCCAAAAGCATTTGTCATGAACCAATCATATTTATTGAACTCCAAGATTTAACATACAATTGTGGAGGCAAAATTAACTGGGTTAAAAAAAAGGAAGAAAAAAAAGTAGATGTACTCTTTAAACTACTATAACAAAAGCTTTTTTAAAACCTTAGATGAAAATGAGAGTCATTATAATTCCCTGCTCCCATTAAAAAAGCTTAAAACACAGAAAAATTTTATTTTTACACAATTGAAGCACTAGTTTCTGAAATAAAATTGACAAGTGAAATAAACTTAAAATAAGCCTCTGAAAGATTTATACTTTTATTTTATTGTGGCAATGTGCCCATAACATAAAACTTATATTATAAAAATTCAGTGGCAATAATTACATTCACAGCGATGTGCAACCATTACTATTTATTTCCAGAACTTTGTCATCACCCCAACAGAAACCTCCCTTTAATACTAAGCACATTCCCTTTCAACCCTCCCTGCAAACTTTAGTACTAATTTGCTTTCTATCTCCATTGATTTGTCTTCTCTAAATATTTCATATAAATAGAGTTAGAAACACAAGGCCTTTGTGTCTTTCTTTCACTTAGCACAGTGTTTTTGACCATAAAGTTCACACATGTTATGTCAGTGTTTCATTCCTTTTTAAAGCTAAACAATATTCTTTTGAATAGGTATTTTGCTTATTTCTTCATATGTTGGTGAATATCTAGGTTGTTTCTATCTTTCAGCTAACATAAGTAGAACAACTGTGAACACTGTGGAAGTTTTTGTTTGAGTAACTGTTTTGAATTACTATTTCAGGTGTACCATGGTCTTGTTTTCTATTTTACTTTCTTTATTTCAGTTACTACAGTCAATCATTCTGAAAATTTTGAGAGAGAGAGAGGATGGAAGAGGGGAAATAAGGAAGGGGAGAGACCAACCACATACTTTTTATTATAGCATGTTTTTATAATCATTATATTTTATTATTAATTATTATTGTTGATGTCTTACTGTGCTTATTTTTAAATTAAACTTTATCAGAGGCTCGTATGTATATGAAAAACATAGTATATGTAGAGTTCAGTAACTCAGTTTCAGGTATCCACTGTAGGTCATGGAATATTTTGCTTGTAAAAATGGTGTGGGAACTGGGCCTCCCTAGTGTCCCAAGGGGGTAAGCGTTGCACTGTGAATCATCAACAGCCACTTCAGCATGAGTTTGATCCCTGGTCAGGGAGGTGACCCACATGGTGCAGCAGACCTCTCTTGCCTCACCTGCTGCTCCCCTCAGCAGTGTACCTCAGTCAATCTGCCTGTTTTTTTTGCCACTCTGACTCTGGTGAATACTCTCACCACCACCCCCCAAACCTCTGGCCTGTACCCCAGTTCTTGTAGGCATAAATAAATAAATCTTAAAAAAAAATGAGGAGCAACTACCACATACCTAGGAGTGAAATTGCTAAGTTATATGGTAATTTCATGTTAAACTTATTGAGGGACTGCTAAACCAATTACAAAGCATTCCTAACCAGCAATCTATGAGTATTTCAACTTCTCCACATCCTCACTAATACTCCATATTTTCCAGTTTCCATTTATTTATTTATTTATTTATTTGTTTATTTATTTATAACTGGCTGGCCTCTGCTTTATTTTTTTTTCTCATTAGATTTATTTAATTGTATTTGACAACATCTGTAGTCTCCAGGGAGTTTCCACCACCATTTCACCCATACACCATCATCTCAAACCCTTGTGCTCTTTATGCCCTCCTTTCTGTCTTTGCCCTCCCCTACCTCCTCGCCCTCCCCCCACCCCCATGTTCCCTTTGGTCTATCTTTAACCTTTTGATCTTGTTGAATTTGTTTGGTTTTGGTTGTAATTGCCCATTTCCTTGAGCTTTCTCTTTTTTTTGTTTTCGTCTTTTTGATTTGTTGTTGTAGTTATTGTTCTTTCACATTCCTCCTAAAAGTGAAGCCATCCAATATTTTTCTCTTGCCTTCTGGCTTGTTTCACTGAGTATAATTCCTGCTAGGTCCATCCATGTTTCTATAAATGGTCCTAGTTTATCATTTTTGATTACTGAATAGTATTCCATTGTGTATATGTACCACATCTTCTTGATCCAGTCATCAATTTTTGGGTATCCAGGTCTTACCAGTTATAAATAGTGCTGCAATAAACATGGGGGTACAGGTGCTCTTTTGGATTGGTGTTTTTCTGTCTTTTGGGTAGATCCCTTGTAGTGGGATTGCTGGATCAGGTGGTAGTTCCATCCCTAGTAGCCCAAGGAAACTCCATAATGCCTTCCATGGTGGTTGGATTAACTTGCATTCCCACCATCAGTGTAGTGGAATTCCTTTTTCTCCACATCCTCACCAATATTTATTGTTGTTGGTTTTTTTGATGTGTGCCACTCTTAGTGGTGTAAGGTGGTACCTCATTGTGGTTTTAATTTGCATTTCCCTGATTATGAGAGATTCTGAACATTTTTTCCTATGCCTGTTGGCCATTTGTATGTCCTCTTTGGAAGTGTCTTTTAAGTTTGTCTGCCCATTATTTGATTGGGTCATTTGCTTTGATCTTCTTGAGTCTTATGAATTCTTCATATATCTTTGTGATCAGTCCCTTGTCAGTTGTATGGGGTGCAAAGATTTTTTCTCAACCAGTGGGACATCTTTTCATTTTGGTTAATGTTTATTTTACTGTACAGAAGCTTTTTAACTTGATATAGTCCCATCTGTTTTTCTTCTCTCTCATTTTTATTGCTTTGGGGGATGCATCTTCAAAGGCGTTACTGAGATGTATGTCTTGTAGCATTTTATCTATGTTTTCTTCTATATATTTTATGGTTTCAGGTCTTATATTCAAATCTTTTATCTATTTTGAGTTGATGTTTGTGCATGGTATAAGGTAGTGGTCTAGTTTCATTTTCTTGCATGTGGCCAGCCAGTTTTGCCAGCATCATTTATTGAATAAATTGTCCTTATTCCATTGCATATTCTTTCCTCCTTTGTCAAAGATCAGGTGCCCATCTATGTGTGGTTTTACTTCTGGGTTTCTATATGGTTGCATTGGTCTGTGTGTCTGTCTTTGTTTCAATATCAAGCTGTTTTAATTACTATTGCTTTGTAGTAAAGTTTGAAGTCTGGGAGTGTGATACCTGCAATCCCCTTCTTTTTAGCCAGGGGGGTTTTGGATAATTGAGGTTTTCTGTGTCTCCATATGAATTTCATCAATATTTGTTCAATTTCTTTGAAGAATGTCATTGAGATTTTTATTGGAATAATGTTGAATCTGTAAATTGCTTTTGGAAGGATGGCCATTTTGATAATGTTGATTCTTCCTATCCATGAGCAAGGGACATCTTTCCATTTCTTCGTGTCTTCTTCTATTTCTCCTAATGGTGTTTTATAATTTTCTCTATATAGGTCTTTTGCTTCTTTTGTTAGGTTTATTCCCAAGTATTTGATTTTTTTGGCCTCAGTTGTGAAAGGAATATTTTTCTTGATTTCTTCTTCTTCAGATTAGTTGTTTGTATATGGGAAGGCTACTGACTTTTGTGCGTTGATCTTGTAACCTGATACTTTGCTAAACTGGTTGTTGTTTTAATTAGATTTTCTGTAGAGCTTTTAAGGTTTTCCAAGTATATTATCATATCATCTGCAAATAGTGATAGGTTTACTTCTTCTTTCCCTATTTGGATGCCTTGTATGTCTTTTTCCTGTCTTATTGCTCTGGCTAGGACTACCAGTATTATATTGAATAGTAGGGGAGAGAGTAGGCATCCTTGTCTTGTTCCTAATCTTAAAGGGAATGCTTCAATTTTTCACCATTGAGGATAATATTGGCTGTGGGTTTGTTGTATATAGCTTTTATCATGTTGAGGTATGGTACTTCTATCCCACGGGTTTCAAGAGTCTTCATCATGAATGGATGTTGAACTTTGTCAAATGCCTTCTCTGCATCAACAGCTATGATCATGTGGTTTTTATCCTTCCTTTTGTTGATGTGTTGGATTACACTGATTGATTTTCAGATATTGAACCATGCTTGTGCCTCTGGGATAAATCCCACTTGGTCGTAATGTATTATCCCTTTGATGCATTGTTGAATTCTGTTGGCTAGGATTTTATTGAGGATTTTTGCATTGGTGTTCATTAGAGAGATTGACCTATAGTTCTCTTCTTTGTGTTGTCTTTATTTGGTTTTGGTATTAGGGTAATGTTGGCTTCATTGAACGTATTTGGTAGTATTCCTTCTTCCTCAATTTTTTGAGAGTTTGTGTAGGATAGGTACTAGTTCATTTCTGAATGTTTGGTAGAATTAATTTGTGAAGCCGTCTGGTCATGGGTTTTTGTTTTTTGGGCGTGCTTTGATTACTGCTTCAATCTCACTGCTTATAATCGGTCTGCTTAGGAGTTCTATTTCTTCTTTGTTTAGTTTTGGATGGTTATATTGTTCCAGAAACTTTTCCATCTCTTCTAAATTGTTGAGCTTATTAGCATATAGCTATTCATAGTATTACCTGATTATTCTTTTAATCTCTTCTGGATCTGTTGTGATTTCCCCTCTTTTGTTTGTGATCTTATTTATTTGTGTCTTTTCCTGTTTTATTTTCCAGTTTTTAGATAGTGGTTTTGTGACTATGAATAATATCTCTTATTGTTATATTTGTATTTTCCTGATGGAAGTGATGTTTAGTATCTTCTTTATAGGCTTCTTGGTTATTTGTACATCTTTTGGGAGGGAATGTGTGTTTAAATTCTTAGCTCATTTTAAAATTTGACTTGTATCTTTTTGTTGTTAAGTTATATATTTTTTTATATTTTCAATATATACAAGACTATGCATTCTAGTTTCCAGAATCATATAACATGCAAAGTTTTCAAATATTTTTGATTCTGTGGGTTTTCTTTTCATTATTCTGGTAGTGTTCTTGACATACAAAAACTTTTATTTAAAGTTAAAATCAAATCATATAAAAATATCATCTGTTATGTCTTTTGTTGATTGTGCATTTGTTGTTTTGCCATATTGTAATGTCATTTTCACTGTATTTTGAGATATTGAAATTTATTAATAAAAGCAATGCTAGTATGTTTTATAATCTATGAGTTTAAAGATACTTTCTTTCCTCCCAAAGATTTCATAAAGAAATGTCTGTTGCTATTTTCTTTTTGTTGTTGTTTTTTAAAAAAGTATGCTCTTCACCTTTTCGATGAAAATGGAACTTCAGTGTAAAATTAAGAAATTGGGAAATTTTCTTGGGTTTTATTTGTTTTGTTTAAAAAACATAACTTAAAACCAAAGGCTTCCATACTGGGAAGATGAAACTTGTGTTAAAGTAGGAAAGAAAGTGACTAAAAAGTATTTTGAAAGTGAAAGATAATTTTATTCAGTGTGGCTGGATCTAATAAATTGCATTTTCTGATACTTAAAAAATTCGATGAGAATTTATGAAGAAACAGACCGAGCAGGTGTAGACACCTACCAACTTTAAGCTGCAGTAGGCTTCTCCACTTGGAACCTCGTAGGAGGAGATTCAGAATAGAATCACTTCTCCAGTCAGCATCCCCTCCCCACCTCCTGGTTACAAACCACTTGAATTACATAAATTAGTAGAATCTTGTTGATGGCAGCAAGATGAGGACATTTTAGACATAATGATGTAACTTGGTGTGCACTATAACAAATTTAGTGAGATTTTTTTGGATCTCCATCTCCAGAATCATAAAACATCACATAGTTTGATTTAAGTGGTGACTGCCATGTATCCACTGTGCAGTAAATATGTTTTTTTTTTTTTGATCCTGATACCATCTGGATGAGTAATAACAGTTTTTTCAAGTATCTTCTGTCCCCTTGGTTTCTTTCCACTATAGTTTTTCAGCTTTGTAAGACAGATCCATGTTCAATGAACTTCCGTGTATTCACTGAGACTCTCAATACTCTTAAGGACAAGAATCTGATATGGACCCAATCTTTTCAAAATACTGCAAAATCATGAATTGCTGTGTTCATAAGGACTTTACCTTCATTTATTATATGTGAATGAGAGAAATGCCTGGGGGCTATAGCAGAAGAGGATGGCAATGACTGCTGACCAGGTCTGAGATGGTAATCTGGCTGCAGAGCCAAAAGGAAACTATGAAATGGCCTACAGCGGAGCGGTACTACTTCTCTTTTGACTTGGGCTTTCATTTGGATTATATGTTAGGATGTGCAGTTATACAGCATGTGTTCCTCTTATTGCTTGGGTTGTAGTGTCTTCCAAATGCCAGGACACACCTCAAAAATGGGCTTCAGTTCTAAGACTGGACAGTGAGGATCTTATTTCGATTCTCAAAAGTTGAAAGGAGTTGATCCTCAGGGTATTAAGAAATAATTGACCCTGATAAAATAAAAAGTGGATCATCTACTACAAAAAAAAAATGAAAAGGAACAGAGCGAACAAGGAAAGGGAGGAGCACAGTAGCAGCACCCTGAGGAAAGAGGAGACAAATGTGAAGATGGAACCTGAAGAGGGTGCAGATGACTCTGGTGAGGAGGAGGAGGACCTACTGGATAATGACTCTAATGAAGATGGGAGGGGATTAACCAGCTAGTGTTGATCACGGATGATGAAATGGAGACTGAGGAAGAGGGTAACACAAGTGTTCCAATGGTGAGGATGACCCTCATGCATTCAGTGGGCTTCGGAATTCTTGTCCCACCATTTCTTTACTTAGGTGAGTGTTTGGGTTCAAAATTTTCACCAGGATCTCATTCCTAGTATCTCCATGCTCACTTTTCTCTCTACCTTGTCCATTCCACATTTATTAATTGCCATTGCCCTGTGCCTAGTCCCATTTTCACCTCCTTTGATGGTCCTAGAAGTTATGTTGTCTTCCTCTATAATTTGTGCTTTTAATTTTGATGCATTTTGATGAGTTAACAATGAAAGTGATATACAGTTTAAAAAAATTAATTAGAAGGGGTTGTTTACTCATTGAAACAAGGAAGTAAAAGGAATTTAGCTGATTCCAAAAATGATAATGTGATTAATTAACAGTATAATTCATAGACTATAAGAAGAGTAGTCAACTGGATTACTAGTGACAGGACAAATACTTATGGTCATTTTGCTTTTAGTTTTATAATATGGGGATGTAATTTTAGTTTTGGGATAAATGTGATCTCAAACAAAATCTAGCAAGGAAACACTGAAATAATTTCATGCAGAAACATCCTTAGTTTTCTGGTAAGAACCTCCTTACAAAGAAAATAAAAGGCATAAAATTAAAAGGCAACTTACCAACAAAGAACACATATGAAAAATAAGAAAATAAGCATATGAAACTCAACATTATACGTCATTAAGGAATTACAATTTAGCATAGTGATAAAATATTACCACACCCAAATCCAAAATACTGACAACATCAAATGCTTCTGGTGGGAAGTGGCAGGGACTATAATTCTTTGCTGGTGGGAATATAAAATGGTGCAGACACTTTGGAAAACAGTTTGGAAGTTTCTTGTAAAATGGAACATAGTTTTGCCCTATGATCAACCACTTGGTATTTACCAAATGCACTGAAAACTTATGGCTATATAAAAACTTTCACATGGGTGACTATAGCAGCTTTATTCATATATACCAAAATGTGGAAGCAACCTAGATGCCCTTCAGTAGATAAGTGGATAAACTGTGATACATGACACAATGCAAAATTATTTAGCACTAGAAAGAAATGAGCTATCAGGCCATGTAAGGTTAGGAAGAAAATTTAAATGCATATTACTAAGTGAAAGAAAATGACCCAGAAAGTATATATACTGTGTAATTCCAATTATATGACATTCTGAAAAAGGCAAAGCTATGTAGATAGTAGAAAAGATCAGTAGTTGTCAGGAGTTAAAGGGATGGGGGAGAAGGATTTTTAATGGATACATGTCATTATACAGTTGTACAAATTCATAGACTGTACAAAATCAAGAGTGAATCCTAGTGTGAACTCTGAACTTTGGCTTCTGCTGAGACATCAGTGTTGGTTCACTGATTTAACATATACTTTTGGTGGGATACATTGATAGTTAGGGGAGGTTTGCATATGTGGGGGCAGAAAGTATAAAGAAAATTTCTGTGTTTTCTGATCAAAACGTCTGTAAATTTAAACCCTTTCTACAAAAATTTAAGTCTATTAAAAAAAAAGCAGAAGCATGTAGTTGTTTAGAATGCCAGCCCAAGGTAGGTTATTCTAAAAAATTACGTCTCAAAGTTTATAAATTCAAAAATCCCATGATAGGTGATAAAATGGTGCATTAACAGTTTTTGTGCTCTGTTCTCATATTAAGCCTGATAAAAGTCTAGGAATTAAGAAAAGTTAACAAAATTGAGCATGGGGCTCTCTTATGCAAAGGGGCAATGGATGGGTATGGCTTGGGAGGGGAAGAGGGCCAGGGATTACAATGAAATATCAGATGGACAGTAGGATGTTTGACTTCTGCTCTTACACTTTGCATATGAGACCCCAGGGAGTAATTCCTATTTTTTTCTTTACTTCATAAATCTTCAGCAAAGGTTCAGACAACTGATGTAACTATTGGTTGATATCAGGACAGAGAAAAGATAGATTTGAGTAAGATGCTGAAGAAAACAGATGGACAGATGAAGTGACCAGCACCAGTTACCTTTCGGCATTCAACTCCCCCTTCCTCTGATCTTAAATTCTCAAAGCTAAAAGTTATACTTACAAGGAGCATCCCTCCAGCCCTGCCAATCCTTTGGGAATGATTCTCACATGTAGTCATATCACCTTAATTGTTCCTTGAAATACAGACTGCTGGCCCCTCTCTAGAATTTCTGTTGCAGTAGACTTAAGTGGGGCTCAAATATTTTCATGTCTAGTGAGATTCCAGCAGCAGGTGTCCTTTGAGAGACATTCCCTAAGGGTTTAAAGATAAGCCCTAATAGGGAGGGTTTCCCAGAATGTCTGCAAATAGACCTTTGGTGGTGTCACTCTGGGCTCCTCCCTCCCATTCAACTCTGGTAGGACCTAACTTTCTTTAATTCACAGAACTAAAGTAGCTGATATCCCCAGGAAAATAAATTCATCTGATTAGACATCTAAAGATGCAACATAATTACTTTGAACAGCAACTACCGCCTCAAGGTAGATAGCTAACTGTACCTGAAATACAAAGTTAAGTGATAGCTGAATAAACATAAAGTTCTCCTCTTTTGGGCACAGTACTGGATTGTCTCTTAGCCCCCAAAATGGTCAGTTTTATTTTCATCCCCACTTTTGAATTGTTACCCAACATGCTGCTTGAAATCCAACTGAGGCTGGTGTAGTCATATTTTGTCATATTTATACCACAACAGGAACCCACTGAGTTTGTAGGAATGAGACACTCAGAGGAAGAGATTAAGACATAAGCCATATTGGAGATTAGTGAGGAAACCAGGTTGCTAATTGGGTTCAATTTAGATTTTCCTGCTCCTAGTTCTAATTTTTGATAAGAAATTTGGTTCTTCTCTGTCCTTGGGTACCAAAAGGCAGCTCTCATTACATACTAGGAAAGAAACAGAGAAATAAAATGGATACTTTTTTTTAAACTTAAAGCAATATGAGTGGGTCTCCATTATTTGTAACCTAAAAAACTTGACTCATTTTTCTAAAAGAAAATTTCTTAAAAATGTCAGTAATTCTCATTATTGAACATAGGGAGTTGAATTTCTTTAAATAGCATTTTAAAAAGATATGATTATGACTGTGATGGCTGATGAATGGAATCTTCAAGTTGATCTACTTGTTATAGTAATTGACCTGGAGAAGATGTGGAACTGGATGAAACAGGGTTGGGTTACTCCCAATGCAAAAGGATCTCCATGGCTCCTGTGTCAGGGGTGCAGACTCCCTTGCTTGAGATGGTCAAACCCAATATAGGGCAGAATTTCATGTTGGGCTTGGGGTTTGGATCCCATGCTGGTTTTGCTTACATGCCAGTTTGGGAGACCTACTAGGCAGGTTCAGTTCTGACTGGTGTCATTCAGGTTTAGAAGCCATGTGGTTTTGAAGACATGCTGGTCATGTCTTCATGCTGGTCATGCTGGTCATGTCACTGGTACGATTCAGGTTTTAAGATCTGTATGATTTTGAAAACAGACCAATCAGGCTTGAGGTCACACCAGTCTCATTCAGAACTTGGAAATGTCACTAGTTTTAAAGACAAGCCAATCAGATTTGAAAGACAGGCAACTTGAAGGGTACATAAGTGGCTTCAGACAGCTTCAGACATTCATTCTTCAAGACCTTCCCTTGAGAGACATTCATTCATCAGCCCTTACCTGATCTTCTCTTTGAACTGCCACTTGACCATGACCTTGTGATTTCTGGTGACTGATTCTCCAGTACTGCCATCTGATTGCTGCTGCTTCCTCCAGCTCTGCTTCCACATTGCCTGCTGATAGGTGCCACTGACCTGTGGTTGTCATGTCTGAAAGAACTGTACAAAGGTACCTGATCTTCTGGGGCTCCCTTAAAAGAACTGTCTGCTATTAGCCTATGCCCCAAAGCTGTAAAAACTGTAACATTGGTGCCTGATCCTCTACTTTGCTGCCTGATGACTGGCACTGCTGGTACTGCTGACCTGTACCCTCTCACCTCTGTGAGTTGTCTGGTTATCTCCAACAGCTGTCCACCACTTCTGATCCTCCAGCACCACCACTTGACTACCACCTCTGCCTACAGCATGTCCAGGACCACCTCCTGATGCTCTTGTGTCAGATGCTCTCTAGTTTGGCTTTTGGATCGCAGCTGTTGGCGGCTGTGGTGCTGCCTCAACAGTTATACCTCTGATTACCTCCAAATGATACCATGAGTTGGGTGCTGGGCTACCACTTCTCAATATGCCACCAATTCCAGGCTCTCATTGATAGGACAGTGCCACCTTGCACAAGCATCTTTTGAATAGTGTCTGAGTAATGTGGACACTATCTGGGGTCGGACAGCAGGAATTTATGGCTTCACAAACTCCTTTCCCCCAGTTTCCTCTTTGTTAATAAACCCTGTTGTATTCTGAGCCTGTACTGTGTTTTGCAGTTGTAAGAGCATGGATGAGAAAGCACAAGCTGTGACATCACCAAGATATACATAGTTTCACCAAGAAAATTAAGGTAGATCTTCTTTAGCAGGAAGTCCCATCCTGGAGATTTTTAGAAATAAGAGAACTAGTTGCTTGCTGAGATAATTGGAAGTATTTGGATTAAAAGTGACCTTTGGTTGTTCCTCTTCTTTGTGTCCCTTAAGCTGCTCTCTGTGGCTGTATTTTATGAGGAGAGGTGAGATTCTGAATTATAGGAATTTGGCTGTTTCTATGAGCACATAATCCACTTTCAGGATCTACCTTTACCACACAGTTTTTTATAAGTGAACTTCTGAAAATTTCTTATTCTATAGTTGCCTGGATTCTGGTATCCCAGTCAGTTTATCCATAATACCATCAGGATGATAAAAATTAAATAACTCAGAGAAAAACAGAGAAACAAAATAAGAATCTGGAAAAAGTTAAATCATACAATGCATTTCCCTGCCCTTTACTTGTCTCTATTTTCCTGGCCCGGATTCATCCTCAGAGACTATTTTTACCCTGTTCCTGACCCAGCGAAACCTTGAGGTTCTGCAAATCTTACCAGATTTAGATTCCATTTGTGTTTTCTCTGTAACCTCTTATTTCTGGGAAAGACAGACTATCAGAAAGGACTAAGTGTGTACTCATTTCTCTCCTACCACATTGCATAGATCTTAGTCTCTTTGAGGGGAGACTGTCTATAAGACATTGAGAAGCTCCTTGGGGAATATATTTACAGAACTAATTAAACCAAAGAAGCTGAATTCTCTATACTCTGTTCATTGAGACCCTAAGTTTTGGAATGTTAGAGATGAATGAAAGGCAAGTTAAACTTGTCTTCTCGTTGTGGTTTCCAAAATTTGTCTTGATACCCTTTCAGAAGGGTCCTCATCCAAATATATGTGCATGCTGGTGTTCTAAGAGGAAAATAACTGCTGTAGCAAACTTCCAAAGTGTTGAAGAAAGAAATTTCCCATGAACACATTTTCCCACACTGCACAGAGGGCAAGGAGAAACCAAGATGCAGAGGCTGAGCACTGCGGAAATCACAAGACATGGTCTGCAGTTGGGGGCAGAGCTGCTGTATTCTTGAAATTAAGGGTTTCTTATAGTTGTAATATTCCTAATCCTAAAACCAGTTAGCAGAATATTTTCAGATGGGTTCGAGTGGAAGGATAGAAGGAAAAAACACCTGTTCTTAGGTAAATATGTCTATTGCATGACCTCTCTCTCTCTCTCTCTCTCTCTCTCGCTCTCTCTCTCTTGTTCTCTCCCCCTAACTCTCCCTCTGCCAGCATCCAAGCAGAACATACCGCTTTGTCTGAAGTAAGAGTGAGATCTGAAGTCTATTTCTGGTTCTGCCTTCTGGTTCTGCCAACTGACTCCTGGGTGACCTCAGTCACTTCCTCTCTTAGATGCTCAGTTTCCCTCTCTAAAGGGACTTGAGAATATTCTTCAGCTAGATATAACCTCAAACCTAGTAGATGCTATTAGAGACAGTTTTTGATTGCTAAAGTCTGAGTCAATGTAGATCTGATGTAGCCAGGATCAGGTAAGATAAGACGAAAATAACTTTGAGTTGTTTTCATCCTAGTAAAGATGCATCCAAGTTAAGTGGTTTTCTCCTGTCACTCCCACTTCACAAAAGCCTATGGATGAACTCTTTCTGATTCCATACAAAGGTGGTGATGAAAGATCCTGGGAAGATGGAGGTGGGATTAAGGAAAATATTTGAAACTATATTACCCAGTAAAATTTGAAGATATTGACTACAGTGTTAGTTGGGCTACAACTATAGTAGCATGTAAGTCAGAAAAAAGAGGACTAAAGTTGAAGTGTTCGTAGATCCTAGAATTATCTGGGTCAATGTAAAATATTTATTAACTTTATGCATTAATTATGCTTATTGAAACTCCTAGAGTGATTACTGAGAAAATTGGAATAAGGAATGTAATGAGCAAACTATTTGTAAAAGAAGAAAAAAAGAACACTGAATTCAAAGGAAGAAAGAAATAATAAAAAAAAAGAACAAAATACATATAACCAGATGATAGAAATAAAGTGAAATACGTTCTTACTTATAGACTAAATTCCCTACCTGAGATTGAACTAGAATTTGAGAAGGACTTTAAAAATAAACCAAGCTGTATGCTTTCCTCTGATGATATATAACACAGATGATTTCAGAAGGATTGAAAACAAAACTGTGAGAATATATAGTAACACAAAACAAATAGTTGCAGCTATATTTCTATCAAACAAAAGAGAATCATGATAGAATCAGAGATTTGCTGCATCATTATCGGAAAAATACAATAAATCTAAACTGGCATATTAACCCTCATAATAGAGTAAAACAAATACACACACAGGACTAGAAGAAAAATAGATAAGTCTACCATCATAATCCTAAAAAAATATATCTTTGAAAGATGAAAATTTTCTAGATTGATTTAGGAATTCATTTCAATCCCAAATCCATTTCAAAACCAATCAAAACCCCTGCTTTGTAAAGAATTTCAGAAGATGATTCACACTTTTATGTGAATGATATCCAAGATTAAGAGTAGTTAAGAAAGTCCTGAGCAAAAATAGAATCATGTACCTTATCAGTTAACAAAAATTATTATGACTAGCATAGTGACTAAGATGGTCTGGTTCTGGTGTAAGAATAGACAAATTGATTAATTGAACAGAATAGAGAACTCATAGCACACTAGTACTTATATGGAAAACTTAATTTATAACAAAACTTGAGTTGCAAGTAGCAAATAAGGGAAGATTTTTCAATAAATCATAATTGGAAAATAATTTTTTTATCCTTAAAAGCAAAAAAAAAAAAAATGAAAACAAGCTCTTACCTCAATCTGTCTTTCCAAAACCAAGTAATTAAAGACTAACTTGTGAGCAAACTAAAGCTTTATTTATTTTTTTAAATTTTTTGAGATTTATTTATCTATATATACAAGAGCTAGTGTACAAGCCAGAGTCGTGGGAGGTGAGAGGATTCATCAGAGACAGAGTGGGGAACAGAACAGGTAGACGACTGAAACATCAGAGGGGAGCAGTGGGCAAGGCAGGAGAGGTCTGCTGTGCCATGTGGGTCCCCTCCCTGGCAGGCAGCAGGGATCGAACTTGTGCTGCAGTGACTCCAGTTTGCCTCATAGTGCGTCACTTAAAACACTGCGCCACCAAAAAAAAGCTTTATTTTAGAAGAAAAATCTCTTCATGATCTCAAGGTGAAGAAAGTCTTGGCACAAAAACAATACTAAAAAGGAAATGATGAGAAACTTCTGTAAGAATTGCTAAATGACAAACACCAAATGAGATATTATTCATAAATACATAAAATTGTGCATCATTCTATAATATATAAAGACTGTTTACTACTCATTTTCAGAAAATATAAAAACCTCTACAAATCAGATTTTTTTAAATAGATAATAAAGGAGTAGCAAAGTAAGAAACGACTTGAATAGACACAAGAGAAAGCATAATGACTTAAGAACACATGAAAAGATGTTTATGGCCTCCCTGGTGGTGCAAGGGGTTAAGTCTTAGCACTGTGAAGCTACCACCAGCCACTACAGTAGGAGTTTGGTCCCTGGCCAGGGAGCTGGCCCACATGGCACAGCAGATCTTTTCCTGTCTCCCCACAGCAGTGTATTTCAGTAGATCCACCCATTCTACTACCTACTCTGTCTCTGGTGAATCCTCTTACCCCCCCCATACCTCTGGCCTAAAACCCAGTTCTTCAATGCAAAAATAAATAAATTTTTAAAACATGTTTAACCTTAATAATAATTAGGTAAATGCAAATTAAAACCATATTATCATCTTGCTTGAGTGGAAAAATTATAATGTTCAAGAAAATAAGCACTTTTGTCATGACAAAAGCTTCAAGAAACCAGTTGATCCACTGGCAGGTAAATACTTTTGAAAACTGTGACCCATGCTTATATTAGGATACCATACAATAGTTAAAATGAGCTAACTCTACATTACACATCATTTTGAGTGAATGTCATGAACTTAATTTTTTTGTGGACAAAGCAAGCAGGAAAAGAATATAATGACTGTACTTCCATTCCTGTGAAGTCCAAAGACATAACAACCAAATAATAAATTATTTTTGGATGTTGACAAATGAAAATAATTTTTCCAAGAACAGGGAGATAAATTGAAAATTTAGGGTAATGATTATTCTGAGCAGTGTCAGAAAGAGATGAGATTAGGAAGAGGTACCCTGAGAACCTCAAATTAACAAAGATTGTTGGTTTTCCTGAAGTGCTAAGTGAATTCATGACTGTTATTCTTTATGTTTTATATATATTTATGACATTATATGTAATCAATAGTTCCAGAAAAATTGAAAATGTCATGAATAATTTTAAAACTTCAAACATACAGTTCTATTTCATTCTTTTTAAAGTACACATATTTTATATTTTATAATATGGATGCATCATTTTCAACTTAATCATTTCCTTATTGATATAAAATTAATGATTTTGTTTCCCAATTTTGTAAAAAGGAATATTAGCATTTATATAGGAAAGGAAGTGTCTGTTTTTGACATAACAAATACACCTATGCTTTCTAACTCCTCCCTGTAAGACATATGATGTCAAGGATTTTGGAGAGTGAGGGAGAAAGAAAGCAGAAGGGGAGGTAGATGAGGAGAGTGGGTCAATGATGAGGCTTGATGGACTCTCCTTGTGAAGAAGAATCTTGGGTTATTCTAAAACAACAAAATGCTTCTGTTTCACCATATAGTAGTATATTACTACAGTAAAAGGATATTTCTTTTTACTGAAACTTTTTTTACTCACTTGCTACCCAAATGTCAATTTCTCTCTGCCTAGGACTCTCTTATTTGCAAATGAAGTATACTTTCTTTTTTCTTGCAAACTTCAAGAATTACATTTCAGCATGAGTACTGGAATATTTAGAAAATGTAGAAAGTAGGATTTGGATATTTTTACAGATGAAAATATAACAGGTATAAAGTTCGTTCCAATCTTGTTTTTTTAAGAATGCTCATGGCAAGTCATTCTGGGCATATATTGGCTCGCCTACCTCTAAGATGCCTGATGAGCTTTTGTTGATTATTAATTATATTGACCACCTAAAAGTGAAAAAAAATATTCAATTTTGGGGCTCCTTGGTGGCTCAAGGGGTTGAACACTGCACTGGGGGCTTCCACAGCCACTGCAGTGCTAGTTTGCTCTCTGGCCAGGAAGGGGACTCACATGGTGCAGCAGACTTCTCCTGCCTCACCCACTGCTCCCCTTAGCAGTGTACTTCAGTTGATCTGCCTGTTCTGCTCCCCACTCTTGTCTCTGATGAGTCCTCTCATCCCCTTACACCTCTGGCTGGCCTAGACCCCAGTTCTTCTATGCATAAATAAATAAAGCCTTTAAAAAATTACTCTATTTAGAAATGTTAATAAAGGAATACCATTGTTATAGATAACTTAGTTATTTTTTAAAATAGGCTATTGAAAAAATGGCCAAGATATCATTTAAATAAAAATGTTACAATACAAATGGGTCACAGAAACCAAGAACACAATATCCAAGTAATTTAATAACAGTTAGGAATAAGATTTCCATTAGACATGCCTGGAATTGGAGCGTAATGTTTTACTGCTTTCTATCAAGAAGACCTCTACATTCCCAATTTAAACTGATACATTTCAAGTTTGTGAATTAGAGTGGGTATGTGGGTAAGAGAATAAATTGGGCTAGAGATTTGGCCATTGTAAAGCTGTGCAAACCTGATTGCTCCTGTGAGGTTATTAAAAATTCTGGGCTAATGTTCTGGAAAGAATAAATTTGCTATTATAGCAATCTTCCTGCATCATGGTACCTCTGCAGCCGAAGTGCCATCTCTAAATTTAGCATATGCTCTGGGAAGGAGATTAATTGAATTAAGGAGTATTTATTAGAGAAGAAATAAATAGCTTTTGCCAATTAATGAGATCAATCAGTCCAACCATTAAAAAGGGTTAGGGAGCTCTGCCAGAGGTGTTGGGTTTTAAGATATGGAGCCTGATAGGCAATATTCCAAGGGAGGTGGAATCCATTCATGAACTGTATAAATTTAGAGGCACAAGGTAAATGAAGTGTAAAAGAGAGTAATTGAGCCATTGTGAAATCAGATTAGAAAAATGTATCACCTTTGACTCACCTTTTATTTCTCTTCCCCCCACCCTTGAAAAGATTTCTCTTATATATAATTTTATATTTTGACAATTAAAGCAGTATGTACTTAAAGACACATAGCTACTTGATATTATCAGTTGATGTCATTCATCACTATTTAGACATCAGCAATGTATGGCAAGTTATCTTCTAATTTTATGTTTAAAAAGGAAAACATTCCATTTAGACAACTTGAAAAATGGATCAAATCATCTCCCTAATTTTGTGAAAATTTCAGCTAAACACAAAGAGGATTTTTTCCATTTTCTTCCAATATCACTATTTCTCATTTTTTTCCAAAAGTATTTCTGACCCATTACCTATTTGAGGAATAATCAAGTATAGATATTTTAAACAGGTATATATATTAGACACAACATATTAATTTCTTCCCAATATGCTATGTATAATGCAAAGAAAGTCTGCCCAAGGATAGTCTTCATTTAATTTCCCAATACAAATGTATTTTCATTCCACAATTATTGATTAGCTTATTTGCCATGAATGTGAATATGATAATCTCAACCCCAGAACATACTCTGTACCAGAGGGATCTCTGGCATTGCCTGGTGACATTACTGAGGTCTGAATAGCCTGAATGTTTATGCTTTCATTAGATGCTGTTAACAGCAACCTCCCCCCCCCCCCCCCCCCCCCCCCCATAAGCACCATGAGTACATTAAAAAGTCAGGAGCATTTTAGGGAGGAGTCTTCCAGGTGCCTCACAGTAACTCTCCATTTGTGAAGGAGGGACACCCTGGTCATGAGAAGTGATAGCCTTTTTTGTTCACCAGTTATGTGCTAGACACTACAAGAATTTTTTTTTTTTTGCATCATTGAATTCCTGTAACACACCCAAGGAAACAAACATTATGACTCCACTTTTCAGATGAGTAAAACTGAGACTCAGAGCAGCTGGTCAATTATGAAGTTAAGACATGAACTTACCTATGTCTAGTGAATATTTTTGCCTTTTTCTGCTTTCTGCTCTCTCCTCACCCTGCTGCATAGTAGAATGTGCTATAACTGTGTCCCTGTTGTATATCTGGTAATGGGGATAGGGTCTCACTGAAGGAGAGGCACGCTACTCCTGTCTCCTGGTTTTATGCTCCATATTCATTGCTTCCCTGGCTGGGATGAGGTTCTGTCTTACTTGTTGTGTGCCCTTGGGCAAGTTACTTAGTCTGTGTCTCAGTTTTCTCATCTGTGAAACAGAGTTGATAAAAGTACCTCTCTATAGCATTGCTTAGAGTATTGTGTAATTAGTATTTGTAAAGCACTTATGAGTGTGCCTGGCACATAGTCTGGTCTAAGTCACAGTAGTCATGACAGGTAGACATGTAAGTTGATTAAAAGGGTGCCTGGTTCATAGAAGGCACTTAATTAAGCATATTCTCCTATATGAACATAATGTGTTCATTTCTGCACAGTTGTTCTTGTGTTTTGTCTGCTTTCAGAGACAGGTGTTTAATAAACTTTGCTCTGGAGATGAGAAGAATGTTAGAACGCCCCTTTGTGACAAGTGTTCCTTCCAGGAGGAAACTATTTGGACCCATACCCCCTTTTTCTGCTTTAGTGAAATCAGTTTTGATCACATTATGAATTTCTAGGACAGGATCTGTTACATATACTGAGGTGCTCTATAAATACTTACTGGATGAATAAGCTCAAGCTGGGTCCTTATTCCAAAATGGCACTCATTCTAGCTCTGGAGTCTGCCAGAGGCTGCCACTTGGACTCTTTTGTGAGTGTGCGGGCAGGAGGGACCCCACCATCCCCAGGCTGCCATTCCTGAACATGATTAGGTCTTGTGGCCTGACAACTGAGGAGATGGCTGGAGGATGACTGATTAATCTTCCCTCCCACTTCCTCCTGAGCACACACCACAACACGTCCTGCAAAACAACCCATCTCTGCCCTAACTGACAAGTCACTGCCCAGTGGAAAGATCGGCCTGATGTCCCTTTGATTTCTACCTAAGTGAGAAAGGCTGTTAATATAATGAAATGTCAGAAGTACATTAATGTTGCAGAAAATATAACCAAACAATTCTTTTGCTTCACCATTTTTAATAATTGGAAACTCTGGAAGATATCTATATAGCAAATATCACAAATAGTGGTATTCAAGCAAAGTGCTGTAAAGAATACACTTTGTTGAAATCCCTACTTTTGCTAGAATAAGAGCAAAAAGCTTACATGCCTTCGAAGTTATGACAAAGTTTTGCAATTTGGCATTCCATGAGGAGTGAATTCTAGCTGAGCTCTACTCAATTTGGATGCCTATTGATGATAGTAACTGAAATTGTTTCTTTGATGTTATGTAAAAAACTTACTGTAGTTAATGTACATTAATGTGTAGTTAATGTGGTTAATATCTATGACAGCCCTTAATTAAAGCATTGGTGGAGCTCCCATTTGGGTGCAATTGAAGGAGTGTTTTGGGCAGACTCTTGAATTATCAGTTTTATGCCATTCGTGGATGCTCCTTAGAGTGGCCCTTGGCCTGACCCACATTCATCTCTATTCCTTAGGCAGAGATATTTTTCCCTAACTAAAAAAGGATCTTAGTTCTTCCATTTTCAATTGATCAATATTCACATTTATAGTATGGTCACATACTCCTATATTTAGATAGCTGTGACTCTTACTGAAGCTAAGGGAGCGTCTTTCCTCCAATTTAGTCTTTGTGGAATGTTCTAGCATCTTTTTTGTTTCTTGGATATGAGCTCTCTCTCTTCTCTCCCACATTGACTGTGTCCAATTGGCAAATGCCCTTCCCCCACAGCTGCAGCTCTTTGAGGTTTTACTGTTTAACCGTTTCACACCCACAAGTTGCACTGGAAAAGCTTGAGCCATGTCTAACTAGATGAGTGAAATGAGAAGATTTTTGAGTAAACACAAAGCTCTGTCACATGATGCATAATTGGAACATGGCTAAAGGTCTTCCCTGATTAAAACAACTCATTTAGAAGAGTTCTTCTAAAATAATATAGGGCTTCCAAGTGCTGGTTCTGGCTGTTGACATATACACTAACTATCCTGAGAAGTAGAGTCTGAATAATTCCACAGCTCACAAAGGTTCACAGATCGCCGAGGCAGCACAATGAAAATGCTTCCTTTACTTAACTCAGAGTTCATTTTTAGTACATACACTGGCAGCCCAGCTCGTTATACATTTATTACTCTGTAATGCACTTGGCAACTCACACGAGATGCCCATAGCTGTCTATAACAGGGAGCTCACACCATTTGAACCAAAGCTCCCGGATCCCCTCGACAACCCCATTAAGTCAAAGAGTAAATTATTAATAATGCTGACTAAAATCAAAGCCCCAAAAGATGCAAATAAAGTTAACCAACACACTCTGGAAAAACAGAAATATTGAAGACACAAGGTTGAAATCTTCCTTCCCAAAAAATGTGTCTTGAAAGTAGTTATTAGGTATAGCAGTATAACATCCCACCATGTCAGGGCTGACTTCTTAAGAATAGAGCCTAGGGAATTCCCTTAAACTATGTAGCAACTAGTATGAACAGATAATGATGTTTAGAAAAAGTTCTATAAAGAATGCTATTTTCCTGTCTCACTACTTTTGTTAAAATATTAAAGAAAATTTTGATCCAAAACATTGGATTTAGGGCCTCCCTGGTGGCACAGGGGTTAAGTCTCAGTGCTGTCATACTATCACTGCTGTGGCTTGAGTTCGATACCTGGGCAGTGAGCTAAACTATGTGGCACAGAAGACCTCTCCTTTATCGCCTGCTATTCTGCTTAGTAGTGTATTTCAGTTGGTTCACCTGTTCTACTCCCCACTCTGTGACAGGTGAATCCTGTCACCCCCTCACCTCTGGCCTACACCCTAGTTCTTCTATGCAAAAATAAGTCTTTAAAAACAAAAACAAAAACAGTGGATTTGGTCAAATAAAACTTGTACCCTACTCCTTATGTAAATACAAAGGAGTCTAGATGTAGCCACCAAAATCTGTTTCCAAGAATAAATGATTGATGTGCGAATTATCTGGAAGTCTTGGGACTCACGGAACCCTGTAGTGGCTGGGAAAATTGTGGGATGTTGCAGGGGTGCACCACAAACCCCCCTGTCCCTACAACTATCCCCCTTACTCCGCCCTTCTCCACCCTCAGTGCTACTCAGTGATGTAATCTTTGCTTTTGGCTTTTAAGTGGTCTGTTTTCTGGTTCACGTTTCTAGGAATCTTTGGGTCATGAAAGATTCAGATTTAAATTGGTGTTTTAAAATCTTGTGATTATCAAAAATCAAGAAATTTCTTCAGGGCCTCCTGGTGGTACAGTGGGTTGAGTGACACACTGTGAGGTATCCGTGGCACAGCAGATTGAATTCCATGCCCGGCCAGGGAGGGGGCCCATATGGCACAGCAGACCTCTCCTGCCTCATCCCACTGCTCCCCTCGGCAGTGTATTTCAATTGATCTGCCTATTCTCCTCTCCATTCTGTCTGGTGACTCCTCTCACCTCCTACGACTCTGGCCTGTGCCCTAGCTCATGTATGCATAAACAGATGGATCTTTGAAAAAAAAAAAAAAGAAAGAAAAAAGAAAGAAATTTCTTCTTTAGGAAATATCAATTATTTGATTCTATATGTTGGGTCAGCAGATGACCCAGATTGGGCCAGTTGCTCATTCCCTGGACATTCCAGGCTACTGCTGGAGAACAAGGTCACCTGTGCTTTGATGATGTAACAGCCCTAAAGCATCAGGCCACTATACCCATTTTCTCTTCAGCATTGAGAAACGTCTGGCAAGGAAAAAAAATTCTACACTAAGATCCTGGAGTTGAGAGAAAGAGAGGGAAGTAGAGAGCATTCCATGCTCAATATTCATCCTGTTTTTCATGCTCAGTGGCTCAGCTGTCCTTCACAGTTTCACATGTCTTAACTACTCAACATCTTTTTATTTTAATTTTAAAAAAAGATTTATTTATTTGTGCATACCAGAGATGGGGTGCAGGCCAGAGGTGTGGGGGTGAGAGGGTTCACCAGAGACAGAATGGGGAGCAGAACAGGCAGATCTACTGAAATACACTGCTGAGGGGAGCAGTGGGAAAGACAGAAGAGGTCTGCTGTGCCATGTGGGTCACTTCCCTGGCTGGGGATGGAACTCAGTGCTACTGTGGCTGTAGATGGCTTCATAGTGCTGTGACTTAACCCCTTGCGCCTCTAGGGAGGCCCCTCAATATCTTTTTAAACAACCACCTAGACTTACTTGAATTGGGCAACTGGCAACTGGTAACTTAAGACCTCTGAGAAATAATGTAAAAGACACAATAGAAAACATGCAAAAATAAAATGGGTAAAAAAATCTAAGACATGAATTTTGGAAAAACTAATGATATTGACAAATCCCAGAAATGAATATAAAAGTAACACACCTGTCAGAAAATTTCATAATTCCAAAATTTTGAGCCAATATAAAAAAATCATGAAGGAAACAAATAACAGGTATGAAACATAAAAGTAGAAATTATCTATGAAATAAGTACATGATAAAAATAAAATAACAAAGAAACTAGAAAATATTTTTATTAAATGACATATTTAATATGGATCTTCATAAAAATTATTTATTTTTATCATAAAATTTTAAGAAAAATTTTCGGACTTCAATAGAAGTTGTATAAACTTGAACAGAAAATTCTTGCCAGTTGATTATAAATATTCAATTTTAAAGTTGAAACAAAAAACAAAGGTACAAATTAACACCACATTGTAACTATTTAACATGAGAGTATCAATAAAGGTATTATAATGTCAGCTTATTTGTAACATTTTTTGGCAGAATATATTAACAAAATTTTTAGAAAATAATGAAAAGTTCTCATTAAGTTTTCTAAAATATTAACATGCCTTGTCCAGGCAATTTCTATTATATTTCTTGAAGTTTATCATAAGATAAAAAATTAAGAGAACATAAGGGCTGTAGTAGGAGACTTTGGTCACTAAAAATTAAAATCCAGCTTCAAAAACTTAAGCAAATAAAAGACTATTTTCCCAATTAACTGCAAAGGACTGGTACAAATGTCTTTGTTAGCCTCTGAATGGAGGCTTTTAAACAGTGTTTTTAACTCAGATTCTCTGTATTGTTTTTCTATTGCTATAGTGAATCATATAAAAATATGGGTTTTAAAATAATTCTTAACCTGTGGGACTTACATCTGGATCATTTGCTTAGCATCTTCTGAGATTGAGTTCTTGTTGGGGGCTCTGAAGATGAACTGGCTTCCTACATCATTGAGGTTTTTGACATAGTGAGATCCTTGTTCTCTAGTGACTTCTAGCAGAAGAATGCTATCACTTTCTATAGGTTGCCACATTTTTGTTTTTGTTTTTGTTTTTTACCACATGGGCCCTTATTTCAAACCTAGTAAGGTGACTCCAGTATTAAATCTCTCATGCTTGGTGTCATGCACTTGCTGCCTTCTTACCACTAGATCCAGATTGAATGAGCTCAAGTCCAGTCAATGACTCATCTCTTGATTACCTCAAAGTAAATTCATTGGTGACCTTAATACAGCTGAAAAGTTCCTTTTGTTATATAATGTAACATAATTATGGGAATAGATACATCATCATAGTCACTGTTGCTACCCACACTATATAAAAGAAGGTCACCTGGTCTTCTGTTTTCCACATTCTTCATCTCCCATTTGCCTCATTGTATTTCCATAGAGTGGGTATGATGCAAACACCAGACTGTGCGACCACTTTCAAGAAGGGTTCCTCTCTTGCAAGTGTGGATACATCAACTGCATGATCCATGGAATTATTCATGTAAGGATTTTGAGATATTCTCCTTCCAACTGTAGTCAAGCAGAGATCAAATTAGTAGTTAACCTTATGGTTTTATCAAAATGTACATTGATTAACACTAAGACATGACTTAATACTCTTAAGGCAGTAGAACTCTTTAAATAAAAAATGGAAGCATAACAAAGGACTGAGGTGATGGTGCACTGGTGAATTAATGTTGGGAATTCCATGGGGACTACAAATGATATCAAATATCTATGAATAAAGAAAAAAAAGTGGAAACATAAATAATATTTGAAATATATCAGCTCAAAGAAAAAGTCAACAGCAGATGCAAGAGCTAGATCCAGGAGATCAGCAAAAAGTCAAGGAGTCTCCATTTCTGTGGTCTGACTTCCACAGTGTCAGTCTCTTTTTGGACTTCACAAGGTTGCCTTCCCTCATTAAGCTTCACCTACAAGTTCTTACCTCATGTTCTCAGCCATGTTATCAGGAAAAAGGGAAAAATTTGTTCTGAAAGTTCTTGCATAAGAGCATGTTTCTTTTTCCAGAGGTCCTAGGCAATAGTCCTGGTTCTGCCTGAATCAATGCCCCTGACCTGTAGTTGATTATTGTACTGTAGAGTTATAAACAAGTGGGATTAGCTTTCCAGACCATCTCTTATGGTTAGCCATGGAACCAGTGTTACTCACATGTTAACTGAGAGGATGTTGTGGAAAAAAAACCCAAGAGCACATGACCCACATCCTACACAGGAAACCAGCACAGACAAGAGAGAAAGGTATTCCACAAAATGATTCAGAGACTAACAGAGGTCCCGGATAGAGAAAAAAGTCCTCCTAAGGGAAGACTCACAAGCATTGTGATGGCTAGAGAGGCCTTGCTTGATGGGCACAGGTCACTGCTCATTCTTCCTGTATGGGAACAGCCCACAAAGACGGTCCTGCTTCTGCCTTGCCTAGGCCAGTCCTCCCTCAGTGCTTTCCTCAGAGGAGGAAATGAAGGTTGATCCCTATCTTGCCCAGCAATCACACCTAGGCAGCTGCCTGTTCACCACTCCTAAGTTTCCTCTGCACGTGTGACTCACTGTTTGCACAGTTCTAAGCCACACTTGCCTCACAGAGGGGCCTGTAACTGTCTTTCCAGTAGGTGGGAATTTCACTTCCTTATTTCCAAGCGCAAATAATCACAGATGCAAAATTGCAGACTTATTATAAACCCAAGAGTAGACACTGCAGTTCTTAAGTACTTGAGAATACCATTCACTTTTGAGTAGGAGGTCGCTTGATCCCTGAGACCCTTGACTTACAATGTTAAGCAAAAAATTCAAGAGGGAGGTGAAAGGTGGGTCTGTCTCCTCTGAACGTAGGTTGTGTTTTGCTGCTGCTATTTTTTCTCTTTAAGAAGAAGTAAGCTACGATACCAGCCTTGAGGACTTTCAGAGCCAGTTACAGTCCATCAAAAACCTGAAGTTATATAACAAGACTGCCTGGCATGTGTCTACTGGGGGTGTTGGTGGTGGTGGTGGGGGGATGTTTATAAAACATGAAGATCTCAAGCAAACTATTCAAAAAAGAGGGAAAAAGTCTTTTCTTTCTTTCTTGGTGCCTATTTTGTCATGATGAATTTTATTGAAAATTAATTTAATCTCCTCTGGGTATGAGGATGCTCACAGGTATTTGCAGACCCTCATAGTATGTGGCACCTGACTGAGGACTGTGTTGGTGCATGTATGTGTGACTCTCCCACATGCTCAGAATGCACATTCCATGTCCCCACATCTCCATGTTCCCTACTCTCTACGTCCCTCATCCTTCGACCCCCCACATCTGTGCCCAGACCCAAGCCCAGCTCAGAGTAGAGACTGGTAGAGGCTTCCAGGTGAAGGCATGATGTTGGTGGCTGAGACACCATGCCAGAAAGGGGGAGGCAGCTGAAAGGGGCTATATGTGAGCCAGGGAACCCTCTGCATATACTTCATTGGTTCTCCTGAATTCACATACAAAACACAAATTGAAGATAAAATTATTAACAACTTCAGGATAGCAGCTGTGGAACATTAATTTTGAGCTTTTTGTACCCAGGCTCCAAGTGACCACAGTGTTTGTGCACTTGTGGAGTCAGCCCTGCAGTCATGCTTAGTGGGTGCATTGGGCAACAGAAAACGGTAAAGTGAAGTAGCGTTCTCAACATTTGTAGTTTTATGTATTTGATCTTCATGAAGTATGTGACCTTAAATGAGTAGAGTTACCTTTTTGAGCCTCAGTTTTCTCTCTACATAATGTGGTTAATCCAGGGCACTGTGAGGTTGTAGAAGTAAGAGTGCATAGGCCTCATAAATGTGAAGTCCTCCTAGGAACCATACTTGCCTCACTAGCTGGCTGGCTTGGAGTACTAGCAGCCCTAGTGGGGGGACATTTTCAGGGTCTGTGGTCAGTAGAGGCTGGGTTGGTCAGTGGAGGGACTCACGTCAACCTTCTGCCAGGCCTTGTGGGATCTGTATCAGGCCCAGCCAGCTGCCCTGATTGGAACATTTTTGCTTTGGCTGCTCTATAACCTGGTGGCAGATGTTCGCTGGCCATGAGTGCATCCCGTGGGCTGGACCTCTTGCTGGGCCACAGAGAGGATGGCAGGGCTGAATGCCCTAGAAGCCCAGCTCCACAGGCACTGGCAGCCTATTGAGGGGCCTTGGGAGTCAGAGGAGGTGCAGGTGGAAGTTTGAGGCAGGGTCAGAACTAGGGGAAAGTATGCCATTCAGGCCCTGGACTGAACAGAAAACAGGCACTCTGGGCAGAGGAGAGAGGGGTCATGGTCACAGAACGGGAGGATAGCAGCCCTCAAGGCTGGTTCAGACCCAGAGTGACTTGTCCTTCTTCATTACTGCAGGGGAGACCTGGTGCTTCCAAAGTGACAAACACCAAACGGAAACACGCTGCTATTTTGTGTAGCGCCCATAACAGAAAACAGGTCCCTCCTTTCTGAGCAACAAGTGAGTTAGAATTCTAGCATGTGGCAGTAGGACTTTCTAACAAAATAGTAGCTTGTGAGACACTGCAGAAGATCCCCATTCTGCCGTAGGGAGATAAAAGACCAAATCACACGTGGTTCAGAGCAAACAGGATTCTTCCCTAGTTCCAGTTGAGTAAAGTAAAATAAGGCACCTAACAAGATATTAAATGTGTGCACTCTTTGAAGGACATATACAACAGGGATCACAGAACCCACAGGAGTTTGTGGTTTCTGAAATACGGGTGGGTGGCTTCCTGCAGCTGCAAGGCATGCTGGGGAGGAGATGAGATAGGCCTCAGCTCCACCTCGCCTGTGTTTTTGGGGGTGGTGTAGCTCAGGCGGGCCCAGCCTGCTGCTCGTGTCTGGGCTCAGAGTGGAGGGAATGCACAGTTACCAGAACCGAGAGGATGAACAGAGCAAATAAATCAAAGGGGCTTTAAAAAGTGAAAGCAAGGAAGAAATCTAGCTCAACCAAGCCCCTGTGGAAGGACTAGGAAGAGATTTATTTTATTTGGTTCATGTAGACAGTGATTTTAATGTTATGTAAATGCAGCCAGTGATTCCTAATCTATCCTGAGATGTAAGTGTCAGGGCTCTGTTGTAGCACAGGTTGCTGGTGATAGAAACAAGCTGTGCTATTTTATACAGGGAAGGCTTGTGATTACTAGCTTCTGATTTTTTTTTTTCATTACAAATTTCAAATAGGACAAGCTGAAGCAATGAAAATGGAAGAGCAAGTGTCTAGGGAGAAGCAACTGACAAGCACCCTGCCATGAAGGAGGTGGACAGATGCAGGGTGGCTTGAAAGGACCTGATTGCAAGATACAAAGTGAAACGTCTCTGTCAGAAGCATTTACCAAACTGATATGCTAGAGTCAAGTTGAGTGGCAAAAATATCTCCTTTTCTGGGAACACAGCTGTGATGCTCTACCTGCAAAGAGTCAGGGTCCTTAGGAGGAAGAGAGATTTGCACCAGTGCATGAAGCACGATGCATGGCATTGTGCTTCTGTGCAGATCTCAGTGGGTTTAGCAAGATGAGATCATGGGGTCTGCTGGAGAGAGGAGGTCGGAGAAGCCCACAAAGACTGTGCACTTTCCCTACCCCCACATGGAGCTGGAAGGCAGGCATGTGGCAGGAACAGGCTATCCAGTTTTTAGTTCATGGAAAACCCCTAGCCCTATTCTCTCTCCCTCAAAGACCCCATAAAGTTTCTAAGACTTAGGTTTGCAGAATAATTTATCTCTCCAAGCATTCTGGAAAAAACCCTTACTGAAATAATAGTTTTTTTGGTAAATTTTTAATCAAGGATGCTATTAATAACTTTGCTCCTTATATAAATACACCCTTTTGAAGTTTAAGGCCATTTTACCAGATGCACTCCAAGATCTGTTCTGAGCAAACTGAATCTTGTCATTTTCTCTCCTCATTCTGACTGTCAAGATAAGAAAACTGAGAAGCTTACTTAACCAATGTCTAACTTAGTTAACCAGTGTTCCTGTATGTTTTATCTTTCATTCAAGCATTCTCCACAGAGGATTTTTCCCATAGCCTCTACTATCTTTATTCCTTTATATTTCATGCTCAACTGAATTTAATTTCATGTATCTGGTTGTCTTGTCTATTTTTTTTTGTTTAATTGTGAGCCAACTTTAAAACAATTTTGAAATTAGGAGAGCTAATTGAAACTGAACTTGGAAACTAGTGAAGTGTGCTCTCATAGGAAAATACTGGAGTTGTGTCCCTTTGTCAATGCTGACAACTTTACAAATAAGCATTGTTCTGTGAGATAGGTGTCACCACTTTTCCCAAGACACACAGCCAGCCTATCAATTGCACAGAAAAGTCAACAATTCCAACCTTGGAAATTCCACATGGTATGAAAGAACATAGTTTTGCCCTTAAAAGAAAGAGGCCTCAAGCCACAAATGAGTCATGTACTGCCTCTCTCTCCTCCCATGCTTCTTCACAAACCCTAAACTTCCCTTTCCCCAGCCAAAACCCTTACCTCGTGTCTTAGAGACTCACCATTCTGAAGACGTTTCTTCCTCACTCCTTCATGTTCAGAAATGGCATAGAACTGCAATGGCTTCCTTCCTGGGCTCCTTCTCATTCTTTCCTCTTACATGTGATTTCAGCCCTACCTTCTCAGATCTCTGTCCACTTTCCATTCTTGATGACCCAGATTCCCTGCCCATTGTTCTCCAGCATATTGGCCTTTCTGATCTGGGGGCTGTGCTATTGTTCTGCTCCAACAGGCTTCCTGAGTCCTCATGTGGTTGCTTCTCACCTTCTATTCAGAGATAATGTCTCTTAGAGAGGGCTTTACTGCCCATCTGACTCATTAACACCTCCTGCTGTTCTTTACAATACTTACCACCTTCTGAAATTCTTTCTTCTTTCTTGTTAACGGTCCATCTCTCCCACCAGAGTGTAGGTGCCATTTGAAAGAACATCATGTCTGTCTTAGTCCTTTGCTGTATTTCTAGTACCTAGAAGATATTCTCACGAGACATTAAAAGGATATTTAAAAGACTGATGGAGAAGAATGAATCCCTGAGAATAAATCCTTAAGAGAATGAATGAATAAAGGAATGATTAACTCTTCAGCTGGACTTTCAGTATCACATTCATCTAAGTCCTTGCAATAATCCCTGCTTACTACTTCTGAATTCTCATCTTTTAATTTATTTTATTGGTTCCCTTTTACTATCCCTTAAAAAGTCCCCCTTCTAAGCCCAGAACAACTTCTCACTGCAGATCTTGCTTTTTCAGGCTCCAATCTCTTGTCTTTGACCCTTATTTCCAGCCTTGTCTCCCTGGAAGCAAACTAACTTTCATTCCATGAGTTGTGTGGCCTAGATGTAGGCCTTCTCTAATGTCAACATCACTCATTTCACTCCCTTTTCCTGTTTGTCAATAAAAAGTATTCCAGGTGGAATAAAAACTATCCTTTGGAGAGTCAGATAACTTTGGGATATAAAATCCTTTTCCACCATCTACTGCACATGGTCACCTTTTTCCCTTAGTAATGAAATGCTATTGAAAGAGATGACACAAGAAAAACACACAGCAACAAGCTAGTTTCCTTGCCTATGTCTTTGATTGCTACAGGCTTTCCTGTGAGGGCTGCACCAGTCTCAAAATTACTCCTCACAAAGTGGTCTCTGATTCATTGCCATCATTTGTTTTTGCCTGGCTTCTTCATGATTTGCTTTCTGCAGTGTCAGCTTAAGTTTATCTGACACTGTTATCCATATCATCCCTTCTCAACTCTGTTTTACCCTCGTGAATACAAGGAACTTGTCTTATTATCTTTTCAGTTTGCTCCTTAGAAGGTACATGATAAGTGTTTAATGATTTATCAATTTATCCTTTCCTATTTATTGAGCATGGTATATGTGGAAGGCAAGAATCTGAGCCCTTAGTGGGGATCCACAGGCAGACAGATGCATTTGTTTAGAGTACTAACATCCATGGGGCTACAACACAGCATTATATAATTAATTACTCCCTTTGTTATTTGTTTCTAATATGGCTGTGTTATTGATGTAGTAGTGTGCAAAAATGCTCACAGCTTCTACCTTGCATAGTAATCATCTACATAGGTCTATATATTGTATGGTATTTACATGTAGTAAGAGAAAAACAGTACCATATGGAGATTGTCTAATTTTATGAGATTTAGAATGGGGAGAAGTGAGAAGAATGAAGATAATGATATGATGATATATCATGAATAACAAAATGTTTCAGTACACTTGATAGAAATAAAAAATATTGGCTTTGTTCTGAAATATCCTAGGTTGGTGAAAGTTTACAGCTTAATATACACTATCTGTGCTGAGCGCATGCTGCCATTTCCTATTGGTCTCTGTAGACCTTTATGTTGACTTCCTGTTTGTCTGACTTTGGGTGGGTTTATAGTTGTTGAATGAGAATCGAATCAAGTGATGAATCATTGGTTCATCTACCTAACTGAGGAAAGACAGGTGACAGACAAAAAAACATCTTTTCTCCTCTCCCACCATTCTGCTTTTTGAATCACTGCATTGCAGCCCAGAGTAACCCCAATTATTTTCCGAACTGTCTACAAGAAAAAAATACTTAATTAAAAATCAAAGTTGATCAAGAAGACTCTAGATATTTCTTTGAAGTCTGAAGACCTATTTTACAGAGAAGTGTATGTGGATACTTCCTTCTGCAACTTATTCCCTCAACACTTCACACCAATCTGGTATGTAGGCTTTAACTCTGACCCATTCAGTCATTCACCACAGTGGTTGCTAATACAAATTGTAGATCACTAATACACATGGTTGCAATTTGGGGCAACCCCCTTATCAGAAGAAGTCTCCCCATGGAAAAGTGGGAGAGGAAGGGGAAAGAGATGGGCATGCTCAATGCTTAAGGGGTACCCAGACCTATGCACTGACTCTAAGTTCCCATGAGAACCTCATGAAGAGGCTATTTCTAGGAATTTGAAACTCAAAGAGTGCAAGATCTGGGCTGCCTAGTGCACTACTTTTTCTCCAAAGATCTAATCATCAAATAGAATGAATATCAAAAGTTTCCGAACGGCAGATAAATCTATCATTGTTTATTAGTACGTGTCTCTGAGACAAGCTTTGTTGGGGGTGGAGAAAAAAAGGTGGTTCCTGAACATTTCCTTCCAGTTCTCTCCACACTGCTCCTCATCAGAAGTAGCTGGACACCGCAGTGGTTTTTCTGTTTTTCAAAAAAGAGTATCTGACCCATTCAAAATTCAGGACGTTCTGGAAGTCAGGTAACAAAACTTAACCTCATGATATTTCCTATCCAAATAGGCACTGAAAGTTCACAGTTTCCAGCTAAGGCTTTAACTTCTTGATGCTTATCTAACACAAAATTTTAAGCGTTCTGAGGTTAATCATATTCTAAATAGGAGAGTTACAATATCTGCTTTTATGAGAGTTTTGACCACCTATCTGCTGAGATTTAGGAGGAAGGTGATGAGTGCTATATTTTATACTCAGTTTTCCAGGAACAAATTTTGTCCAGAAAGAACTACTAGGAAAATCAAAACAAAGTTAAAATACAACCAGTATAAGATTGGCTTATTAACAGAACATGTTGTCCTAGATATCTGAATACCCACAGATACAGATCTCTCCCACATTGAGGCCCATACAGAAAGAAGGCTCATCTAGTCACGTATCACATGTAGAAAGAGTCTGCACATGCTTATAAAGCACAGTGATTTATTCGAAGGGGTGTCTCCATTTCTGGAAAAGAGATAAGAAAGCCAAAATTAATTAAGAGTGATCAAAAATCCACCACTAATTTGTGTAATGTCTTATTATTTTCATAACTCTTTCACTTAGATTTTCCTAATCACCTGCTGAGATAGGGAGAAGCCTTATGACCATGTATACTTCGAAACTTTGAGATTCAAACAGTGACCATGAAGTCACTGGAAGCCTATCAAGACAGTAAAGATTTAATGGTACAAGGTTTTTGAAAATAAGATAATTTCAGATAGGTGAGCTCTATATTTGTTGCTGCATTTCCCCTCAAAGCATTTGTTGATTTTTTGTGGCTGCTGAGAAACTAAAAGGAGAGGTGACCTTCCTTTAATCTTATGGTAGAGAATGTACCAAAATTACAATTTAGGAAACTTGAATAAAGTTGGATCCTGATAAACATCACTTTTCAGTTGGGACTATGAAAGACAAAACCAGAACTAGAACCACCATTACAAAAATTGAAACAACTCAATCCTTGGTGGGATTAATCTAAGCTACTTTAAATTAAGTGCCTATCAATAAGAATAAAAATTCTTTTTTTTTTTAAAGATTTATTTATTTATGCATACAAGCACTGGGGTACAGGCCAGAGGTGTGGGGGTGGGGTGAGAGGATTCACCACAGACAGAGCGG
>JAGFMF010011868.1:7471564-7588483 GCA_019455555.1 Galemys pyrenaicus | reverse complement strand
CCCTCTCTGGCCGGCAGCAGGGATCGAACTCGTGCTGCAGTGGTTGCAGTTTGCTTCATAGTGCGTTGCTTAACCCACTGCGCCACCAGGGAGGCCCAGAATAAAAATTCTTTTTAGAAGAATACACAAACACTTAGCAACTGAAATATTTCATATGCAATGTCCAGGATAAAATATAAATGACCAGGAATTCTTTGTAATTGGAATCAAGGCCAAAGATTAGTAGGGTTAATATACAGTGGAATAGAAAATCACAAGAAATCTAAGAATTGGAGTTATTGGACACTGGTTTTAACAGTAATCAACACTTTTAATAAAATAGTTGATAAGAAGAAGAAGAACACAGGAATCAAAGGAGACATTTTATTAGTAAAAAATAATTTAAAGCACAGACAAGCATATAATGGCAAATAAACAGAAGGAAAGAGATAATGAGCTGCAATAAAACAACCAGATTAAAACTCAGAATGAAGAGTGGGTAGCAAATGTAGAAAAAAAAAAAAACAGCCAATGATGTTGTTTTAATGAGATGTTGGGTTCAGTGAGTGGGATCCTTGGGTTAACTTCTAGAAAAGTTTTAGCAGAGTTCCTCTTTCAGTGACACACAGTCAGTTTGCCAAGGAGACAAAGACCTTTGGTTATATCCAAAAATGTTAGGTTTATAGAAGAAAGGAAGGGAGAAGACTCACAGACACAAGCAGGCAGAAAAAGCATTTCCAGCACAGATATTGTACTGATAGGGTATTTTTCTTTGGGGAAAGGGTTCATTCTTTTGTGGAGTTGTTATTTATTGTAAAATTAATGAGTTTTAGGGTATGACTAGATTTTATATAGGACAGGGTGAGGGGCAACGGTGATGTTAATCATTTCTAGCCTCACATCTTCCGTTTCTGGCCTTGTGAAGCCTCCATCCTAAATTTTTCTACTAAAAGCCTGTATCAGGAAACATTTGGGACATGGTGTAAAGATCACACATAAATGCAATGAGATATTCAGGAGAGGAGAGATTATGGAGCAAAAGCATTATTAAAGAGCTCATTGCCAGTAGCAGCTCTCCCGCCCTCCTGCGACTATGCAGATGCTCCTCACCAACCTTCTCCCTTTGCAAAGCAGCAGAGGCAGCTCTTTTCCCACCACTGCCCAACTGTAACAATGCAGAACTCTTTTAACAAACCTGTCCTTTTCACAAGGGGCAACTCTTGCTGCCCACTTGTGTCTGTGCGAGTGTATTTTACTTCCAACCCCTTTTAAAATAAACCTGGATTTTTGAATATTAAAAAAAAAGAGAGATCATGGCCATTTTTTTTTTTTTTTCAAATTTGACAAAAGCATCAGCCCACAGAGTAAAGAATCTGAGAGAGGGCAAAATAGTAAAAACATAGAGAAAACTAACTCTGAACACATCACAATCAGACTACCGAGACCAAAAGACCGTGAGAAAAACTTAGGAACAGTTAGAAGGGAAACAAAACAGCCTAATTTCAAAGCTGCCTCAGATTCCTGGGTCAGGGAAGACAGTCTTAAACCAGTGAAACAGAAACTTCCTGGATTGGGTCGCTTCCGGCTGAGTGGCAGGGGTGTGTGTGTGTGTCCATGTGTCCTCCTGCCCCGTTAGCAGATGGAATCCCAGAAGGCAGAGATAAACCAAACAGATGAAAAGAGAGAAGTTCTGGAAATCAAATTATCATAGCTCTCAAAATTAGGCCTGTACTGGTGCTAAACCCAAGTAGTGTGATTTCATGCTTAAAAATTCCTTTAAGTAGGACCCAGAGTTTCCTAACATAGGAACCCAAATGTCCAGGGTATACTTGAAAATCACTTATACCAAAAATCACGAAATTAACAACCTGATTAGAAAATATAGTCAATTGTTGGCAATACTGAGATCAAGCCAGTGTTGAAATAATCTGGCAAGGATTTGAAGCAGCAGTCGTAATGATTCTTCAACAAATAACTGCAATTATTTTGAAAGAAATAAAAAATTAGAAATTGCCAGAAAATAGATGCTATAATGAAGAACCAAATAAAACTCATAGAATTGAATATTTTAACAACAACCAAACAAACAGAAAACCAATCTTACTGGATGGATTCAAAGGTAGAATGGATAAAGGACATCAGTTTGAAGGGTCCTAGATTTCTCATCCAAAAAAAATGAAGGCCAAATAGAGACCATTTTTCAAATGCTGAAAGGAAAAAATCTTGATTGTGAATTTTATGTTTAGAAAGATAATCTTTCAGGAATGAAGGGGAAAAGAAGACATGTTTAGGTGAAGGAAAACTTAAAGAATGCATCGTATGAAGACCTACCCTTAAAAATGGCTACAGGAAGTTTTTTAAACAGAAAGGAATTGATATAGAAGAAATCTGGAATTTCAGAGATGAAGAAAGAAGAAGAGAAAGTCCTGCTGATGAGTTTTATAAATAACATCTGATGGTTGAAACAAAACTATAACATCATCTCATGTTGATTCCAATTTGGGGGAGCAGAAGTGAGGTTAGGTAACAGAGTCAATCTGCTGGGAGATTTTTGTGGGACAAGGAGGTGAGAGGAAGTGAGTGAGGTAGGATGATGTGCTGGCTACTCAATGCAACATTTCTGAAACTGATTCTGTTCAGATCTGACTGGACTTAGTCACAAATTTATCACCTTTCTCTTTAACTAGCTAAGAAATTATAGCCCAGAGAATTGAGGCAAATTTACAAATAAGAACATTACATATTAAAATTCAAAATACCTGTTGAATTTTGTTGATCAAAACTTCAGTGTTACTTAACTCTTTGATTGGTGTTCTCTTTTTGAACTCCTTGTTTCATAGAGAATGAAAAAAAAAAGGCATAAAATAAAATAATATGGACAATGAAAACCCCTGGTGTATGATTTTAAATAGTCCCATAGTAAGGGTGTTTTTTTAAATCATCAGTTGAATCATTTTTATATTGTGAACAATATTTATAATCCTCTAAAAAATCTCTGGCCACAGAAAGAGGTGGTGACTAGTTTGTGACTTTTTGGGTGAGACAGGGAACTGGAATCTCACCCTCTCCTGGTAGGTGGTGTAGGCCTCACCTCAGGTCAAGGCCTCACTTCACCTTTGTCAAGATGCTGTTAGACTAAGACTGTTTTTATGTGCTCCATGATGCAACCTAGAGAATAAGGAGAGCAAGAAGGAGGACCTGGTGTTTTTCTTCTGGGCCCCTGAGTGTGTGCCCTTAAGACTAAAATGAACTTGGGCCTCCCTGATGGTGCAAGGGGTTAAGTACCTCACTATCAAGCATCTATAGCCATTGACACAGGAGTTCTATCCCTGGCCAGGGAGCTGACTCACATGGTGCAGCAGACCTCTCCTGCCTCGCAGGCTGCTCCCCTCAACAGTGCACTTCAGTCGGTCTGCCTGTTCTGCTCCCCACTCTATCTCTGGTGAATTCTATTCTTTCTTTTTGATTTTCTTATGTTTGAACTAATCCTGTACCATGCAACACATGGATTTATTTTCACTATATATTCTGGTAACCTTTCACAATTTAAGGAAATACTTAGCTGTAGTGGATTGTTGGTATACACAAGATTCCTGCCTTGGAAATACTCTTCCTAATGTTCCTGGGCACACAGGTGGCTTCCTGTTTCAGTTCTATTCTTGTATAAGATTTGTCTTTAGGAACTGAAAGCTATCAGACCTAAGGCCACACCTTTCTAAGGTAACCCAATGCCTGGATAATACAAAGGCTATAAAAATACCAATAATCTTTTTCCAAAGAAGGCTCCTCAAGGTCATCATAGTTTGGAGCATTGTGGATTTTCTAAATATTTGTTGTGACTAATAATTAAAACAGTATGGTAGGTACTGGAACGAAAAATAAAAATGCAGGCCAGTGGAAGTGAATTGACAACCCAAAACTAAACTCATGCATATATGGATAGTTAATCTATAACAAGTGAGCAAAAAAATATATACTGGAATGAGGAAAGCCTCTTCAATACATTGTATTGGCAAAATTGGAATGCCATATGCAAAGGAATGAATCTAGAGTATCATATCGCCCCATTCACAAAAATCAAGTCTAAAGGGATAAAAGACTGAATATATATACCATAGGCCAAACACTCCAAGACATGAGCTTGGACAAAATCTCTAGAAATTCATCCCTGAAGAAAGGAAAAAAAATGAAAACATAAATAGGGACCATAAAAATTGCTCTCTGCACAGCAAAAGAGACTAAGGAAAATGAATAGACACTGAATAGGAGAAAATATTTGCACACCAATATTTGAAGCCATCCAATATTTTTCTCTTACCTTCTGACTTGTTTCACTGAGTATAATTCCTTCTAGCTCCATCCATGTTTCTATAAATGACCCTAGCTTATTGTTTTTGGTTGCTGAATAGTGTTCCATGTGTATATGTACCACATTTTCTTGATCCAGTCCTCTACTTTTGGGCATTTGTGTTGTTTCCAGTTCTTACCAATTATAAATAGTGCTGCAATAAACATGGGGGTACAGGTATTCTTTTGGATCAGTGTTTTTGTGTCCTTTGGGTAGATCCCTAGGATTGGAATCAAGAGCATATTTTAAATACAAGAAGGTAGGTAATATTAAAATAATTTTCAACAAATATCAATATTATAAATAAAATTTGAACAGTGAGAAATGAAATCAAAATTAAGTGGCTAGTACAAAAGTTAACTGAGACTGCTCATAACTTATTTTTATTTTTCCATAGTTTGTAGAATAATTTCCCCTTCCCCACACAGTCATTCTTCATGCCCCCCCCACCCATGCCCATTTATAATTCAAGCCCTCAGAATATTTGTTGAAGTGCAGTATTTTTTGAAAGTGATTTATGTTGTTGAATATATATGAATGTACAGTATTTGTTTTTATCATGCTGACTTGCTTTGTGGCATATAATTTTTTCAAATTCCTTCTATTTTGCTGAAAATAGTTGCATTTCATACTTTCTGTGACTATTCATAATATGACATTCATATTCTATGACATTTATGTACCACATCTTTCCATTCATCCATTGAAGAAGATAGGTTACTTCAACATCCTAGCTATTATAAATGATGCTGCTTATAAATATTTCTGAACATGTATTTTTGATGGCTTAATATTGTGTGGATATATGCTACTTCTACTTTTATTTTATAAGGTAAATCCAGATTGCTTTTATAATGGTTTCACAACAGAGGTTTCTTTTCTCCTTATGTTGTTATTTAAATCCTCTAACATCTTGTAGTTCTCATTGATACTGAGGTATTTTTTCCTATGCTAATTGAGTAAGTGATGGAAATAAATTTTAAAAAATGTTTATTATTGATTTCTAGAAGCAAAAATAACGCTTGCCAAATATTTACTGATCAGACAAAACTTGCAATTTAATACACATTTTTCACTGATACCGTACTATATATGGTTAAACTGCACTTGCATTTTTATTAGTCAGTCATTTACATATTTTTTATCACTTTTTACTCCACCACGTGTGTACATGCTTCATTTACCCTCTACCAAACCTCCCCGGCCATCAGTACCTTATCCCTTTACTTTCCCTATTCCCTTCTCTCTGCTCTCCATCTCCCACTAGTAACCAGTTATTTTTCATAAAATCCAAGAATTGTTTTTGCTGCATAATGCCAGTATATGTTTTTTTTTTTTGTTTTGGTGTTTTTATATTCCAAAGATAAGTGAAATCATACTATATCTACCTTTCCCTTTCTGACTCGTTTCATTTAGCATAATCACCTAAAGTTCCCCAAAGACACTATTTCATATTTTTAATAGCTGAGTAGAATTCCACTGAGCAATATTCCACAATTTCTTTATGCAGTCATCTGTCATTCAGCAGGTCGCTTTGTTCCATGACTTGGCAATTGGATAGTGCTGTTATGAATATAGGGTTACATGAGTATTTTTATATTAGTGTTTTCACATTCTTTGGGCAATTACCTAGCAGAGGTATTACTGAATCATATAGAATTTTCAATTTTACTTTTTAAGGGTCAAACTAAGTTTGAAGCATTAGTGAAATAAAGACCTATTTGTAACTTAGCTAGAAAGGAATAAACATTTATGTTAAATCTGAAATTTTCCATGGTACAAATTAATAATGGTAATATATATACACACACACAATATGAATCAATATGTACAGGATTTTAATTTCTATCTACAACATAATTTACATTGACAAATGATATTGAAAATTGGAAGTCTTCTCTGTTAATGATACTGATAGAATTGCTTTTCAAGTTATATAGTAATTCTTACAGCTGTATGTTAATGATGCTGAATTAATACATGAGCTACCATGCTTTTGCTTCAATGCAAAATCAGTCTTTAAGGGGCCTCCCTGGTGACACAAGAGGTTAAGTCTCAATACTATAAAGCTATCAGCAGCCACTGCAGCAGTAGTTCAATCCCCAGCCAGGGAGCTACCCACATGGCACAGCAGACCTCTTCTGCCTCGCCCGCTGCTCCCCTCAGCAGTGTATTTCAGTAGATCTGCCTGTTCTGCTCCCACTCTGTCTCTGATGAATCTTCCCACACCCCTGTACATCTGGCCTACACTCCAGCTTTTGTATACATAAAAAAATCAATCTTTAAAAAAACCTTAATACGTAAAATAAGTGAACAAGTTATTGAAAGTGGTTGTGGCATTAAAGTAAAATGATTTTTCATATATAATTAAGTATGGAAAATTACCAGGTATGTTTGGAACAACTGGACATGTGTATCTACTTTTTCAACTGTTCATTTTGTAAAATCTAATAAATTATTTACAGTGAAATTTAGACACTGAATTGAAATGAGTTCAAAACAAATACTATAATTTGAAGACTTAGATTGGAAAGCATCATAAAATATGTCAATAATTTCCTGAAGACTGATTACGTATCAAAATGATAACATATTGGTTTAAATAAAATATTTTATTGAGGTACTATACCTGTTCTTTTTTATAAATGTGGTGACTGGAAAGTCTAACATTATGTCTATTCTTCACTTTATATTGGTCAGCACTAGTATAAAAACCTGCATTTAGGGAGCTATCTGTTTTTCTCCATAACATAAGTTTATTTTCCAAAACGATCTTCCAGAAAAATCCCCATTCATTTGGTTTGTCACCTTCATTGAAATGTATACATAGATCTTCCTCTGAATTCTATCTTGTTCCGTTAATCCAGGTTTCTATTATTTTGCCACACAAACATTTTTTGGGTATAATTTCTTTTATAGGTAGTATTGCTTTATTCATTAATATCTCCTCTATGTCTTTCATTAAAATTTTAATGTTTTCTTTATAAATGTCTTAGTTATTATCTAGATACTTCAATGGTAAGTGGTATTTTTTTGTATAAGTGTGTGTATATACATATAGATACTTATGTGCAGTTGATCTTCATTGTTTATGGATTCCATATTTGCAAACTTACCTACTAGCTAAAATTCATCTGTAACCTACAAACTGATATTCACAGCATTATTGTAGTCTTTACAGATATATGTAGAGTGACAAAAATATTTGAATGGCTCAAGTACTCCATTCCAGCTGAGGTTAACTATTGTCCACTCTGCCTTGACTCAGTTATCTCAATATAAATGAGTACTCTTTTTGCATTCTAAATTAGTGATGTTATTCTCATATTTTTGTTGGTAACTTTGCTATTTAAAATTAGCATCCCTCTCACCCCCATCTCTCCAGAAATATGAATATAATTTGCCTTAAGGAGAAACTATGTTTGTTGGTTAGAAAGGAGTGTTCAGGATAAGTTATTGATATTTAGTGTTGTTGGCTGAGTTCGATATTGATGAATCAACAGCATACATTACAGAAGGTGTCTTTAATCATAAGCACACATAAAGCAAGATTATGAATTGATCGGTTGTAATATTGTAACCAAAGACTCACAGGAACATAATCCTATATTTCCCTTAGTAACAATAGTTCTGTATTTTCTAATTCAGTATTCATAGTCACTTTATAGAACACAATTACCATGTGAATAATGCCACTAACTGTATAGAAATGGATTTTGCCACTGTGTAGAAAAGCTGTGGAATTTTAGATTAAGTTTGTTTATAGCAAAATTCTTACTAGTTTTAGCTCATCTGATGAGTCTGATGCTTTTTCTGCAGAGGTAATCATGTCATATGTAAATAACTTTTAAGTCTTCCCTTTTAGTCCTATAGCAATGTTAGGTTAAATGGTAGTGGTAATTATGGTTATTATTTTTATTGCCAATTTAAATAGGATGCATCTGCATTTTCTTCACCAAGTAAGTGTTCACTATTAAATTTTGGCATATTCTTCATCAAGAAGTTCTCTTCTAACTCCACATTAATTTTTATGCATTTATTTAAATAATCATAATAATTATTCCTTAATATATTAACATTGTAGATTACATTGTCTGATTTCTGATATTGAAACATACTTGGTTTCTGGTGTTTATATGGCAATATTTTAAATACAATATTGTATTTACCTACATATATTTTATTTAGGAATTTTTCATCTAATTCATAGGTGAAATACATTTTTGTTTGCTTGTTTGTGTGGACTTTTATTTGGTTTGGGAGGCAAGAATACGCTAACCTCACACAGTAAATGGGAAATTTATTTCTAAAGTCTGGAATAACTATTTTTTTAAAAAATTTCAGTAAATAGGACCTAAAATCACATTAATAAGCTAAGTATATAAAATTTTAAGATATGATATCTAGTAGTTCAGAGAAATATTACCAATGGAAAATATTTAAATATTTATGTGTTAAATAGGTAAAAAATTAAGGCTAAGGGGCCTCCCTGGTGGCACAAGGTGTTGTTAAGTCTCACATTATGAAGCTACTAGCAGTCAAGCAACATAAGTTTGAGCCCCTACTAGAGAGCTAACCGATCTGGTGAAGCAGATCTCTCTTATGTCACCTGCTGCACTCCTCAGCAGTGTATTTTGGTCACTCTCCCTGTTCTGATCCCCACTCTGTCTCTGGTGGATTTTCCATATACCCCACCCCTCAAACCTCTTGCCTACACCCCAGCTCTTGCATGTATAAATAAATAAAATTAAGTCTAAGAATCTTCATAGGCATTTTTTTTGGCCTACATATATTTAATCCTCCTTTAAAAAATAAAAGATAAAACTCATAACATGAATTGTCTTATAATTTTTTTCAATGCTTTGATAGGGCAAAAGCTGTTTATTTTTTCCACTTTAATTTTGTTCTGGTAGATTTGTTCCATTTTTTATTCACTTTTGACTTTGAGCTGGATGCAGTAACTGAATAGGCCTTTAGGTTCATTTCCAATAATTCTGTTTGTTAAAATATGGAACTGCTAAATATATTGGTTACAGATTTCTATCTGATTTTTAACAAAGTATAGCCCAAACTTATAGGCCTTGGTTACAACCATTATAATGGTTTACAACCATTATAGGACCCACAATTAAGTATTTAAATCAAGTTAATAACAAAAATGTTGTAGTTTGGTTTTAGTAAATACTTTAAAAATATATAGTAATTTTGACAACCATAGTTTCTCTTCTGACTAGTAGAATAATGTAACTTGTTAGGGTTGTATTTATCAATTATTTATGTTTCACAACCAATTCAACAAACTGCATCATAAACTTCACGAACTTTGTTTTCCCTAGCACTCCCTCTTATCAGTATTTGTAGTTAATAAAATATTGCTATAAAAGCTTAGTTTTACCTTCAATATCGAATATTTGAATAAGATTTAGAACAAAATTCACCATGGCAGATAGTTCATTTTTGACAGATTTAGAGGGAAGATGGGAGCACGAGGGACTGAGGTGATGGTGCACTGGTGAGATGGTGATGGGGAATACATGGGGATTACAATTGATGGCAAGTATATGTAAATTTTAAAATATTTTAATAAAAAAATAATAAAAAAAATAAATAAAATTTGAAAAATTGTACTTTGCTCTTACAAATTAGTTGTAGAAACTGATTCATTATTTGAATCTAAATGTTTCTCCACTTAAATTATATGATGACCTTGATTAAACATTTGCAAAGTTCTTTTACTAACATGAAAAGCTAATATTTAAATACTAGTATATATACAAGTAATCTTGTAATTGAAAATGAGTGCAGTAAATTTAGAATGAGCTATTTGAACTAAAGGAAAAGTCATGTCTCACTGAATGATACAAAATACATTTATACATCTTTATTTTTTTTTATCTTGGAAAAAGTCCTAACATTTGAAATTGATATTGCTGCTTCATAAAACTTTTGTCTCTGTTTATTTGACTTTTGCTTCTCATGGTCTTTTGTAACACTATAGCTCACATGGTTGCTGACAAATGTTAACAAATAGTTTGTGCAATGTACAGTCATTATTAAAATTTATTGCAAAATGGCAATTATTTAATCTTTCATTACATATTTATTTTATAAAAATAATCTCTATCAAAATTATTTGTTGCCAAAAAATTCACAAATTTATGACACTGATGAAACAGCATAATTGTAGCTATTAGAACAGATTAGTGTTTGTTAAGGGTTAAGGATGAGGAGGGCTCTATAAGGGTAGCAAGGAAATTCTTTTGGTCATTATGCACCACAGACAGTAAGAAGACAAAACATATATGTCTATGATCCCTTCCTATCTTGTCTTAATCCAACTATAAATAATGGTTGTATTTTGGTGAAAAATAAGAAGTCCTAACTGATTTTACTGAATGAGAGGTAGGAATAACAGCCATTACTAAGAACTATTTCTGGAAAATTGCAATCTATAGTCATCATCTTTATGTGTTACAGACAAGATGTACCTATTAGACGAAATTACATATTACCCAAGCATTCTGACTTGGAGCTAGATGCAGAACTGGGTAGGTTTTCAGCTTGCCTTACTTAGGTTCTAAGTAAGGTGAGTTCTAAATATGTGAATTCTGTTGAGGGAGAGGAGGTGTATATGAGGTATGTGCTTGCATTTTTGAATAGTCATAGATGTAATTATGACAGAACATGTTAATTGGTTGCTAGTCATCATCTTCAGGTTTGGAAATTACTGAAGCTAATTTTATGGCTTAATGTATGGTCAATTTTAGAATGTCCTCCATGTACTTATGAAGAATGTTTATTCTCTGTTTCTTTGGGTAAATCTATGTAAGTCCAATATTTGGAGATTTGAATTGCATTGTTTAGTGCTTTAATATCTATACTTATTTTTTCACTGTGTACTCTATCTGTCTTGGCAGGTAGTTTGTTAAATCATTCAGTTTGTTAAGATGAGGATTCAAATAAAAACAATGGCAAGAAAACCAATTTTTAAAACCAATAGAAAGTAGTATACTGATAAATTCAATAACTGACTCTGAGACTAAAAATATCATAAAATTAAATTGAAGGAAGAATAGAAATACTTAAAGGAAAAATATAAAGTGAAACTATATAAAAAGACACAGAGGAAATTAAAAAGATTTAAATGTTATTATACAGATACATATACTAAATTGATTTAGATTTACTAGTTAATCTATATTTACATTATGAGATACTTTGTCACTAAATTTAGTTGAATAAGTAGTAGACAGCCCAGATAAATCAATAATCAAGAAAGAAATGGGAAATTTTATAAAATAATTTCTACCAAAGAACTGGCTGTGAATGTATATGATGCTAGGTATTTTGTTCATTTTTAAATAATTTTTCATTTTAAAACCACATAATCTGTTCTAGAACAAAGAAGAAGCTGAAACTGGTGATATAATGAAATATGAATGACTTGGATAGTAAGATATTATAAAAGCACAGAAAAGCATGTGTAAACCAATCTTATTTCTAATTTTTAACCATCTGCTATTAGATTTTTTGTTACAATAAACACCAAGTACAGTCAATATTTTACTCACAGAAATATAAGAATGGCTTAATATTAGGGAGTCCTCTAATAAGATGTAATAAGTACATCAGTAGGTCAAATAAAAATAAGAAAATTAATGCTAAAGTCCTAAAATATTTGGTAGAAGAAAATATATAATAAAGCTTTGGTACCTAATTTTAAAAATGTTGCTACATTAATAATTGTCAGCAATGTCTATTTAAATGAGTAATTCATTAGAAATGACCTAATTTACAAGATAAAAAAGATGAATGTGACCCATTATTAACATTATCTAACATAACATAAAGCAGATCAAATGAAGCACAAATATGAGATTCAAATATTGGAGAGTAGTTATTTTCATTATTTGTACTGTATATGACTTCTATCTAGAAAGTAAGAGACAAGTGACTTTAACAACAAACAGTTGGAAAATATTTTTAAGAGATCTCATTGACAGGAACAATACCACTCAAAAACATAACTAAGTTGTAATAAATATATGAAAACAAAACAAGAGCATTCTAGAACTTTCTTTTTTTTTTAATAATTTTTTCCAGTTTTTTTTTTTATTAGAACTTTCTTACTGGACATAAGAAAAACATTTTTTAAAAATATTTATTTATTTATGCATACAAGCACTGGGGTACAGGCCAGAGGTGTGTGGGGGGGTGGTGAGAGGATTCACCACAGAGAGCAGGGAGCAGAACAGGCAGATCAACAGAAGTACACTGCTGAGGGGTGCAGCGGGCACAGCAGGAGAGGTCTGCCACACCATGTGGATCCCCTCCCAGGCCGGCAGCAGGGATTGAACTCGTGTTGCGGTGGCTGCTGTTTGCTTCATAGTGCGTTGCTTAACCCACTGTGCCACCAGGGAGGCCCTGGACATAAGAAAAACATTTAAGGAAAGGGACACACCTCATTAGGGTAATACACTTTGTATGTCAGAGGGAAGATAAATATGGTGTGTTTTCCTGGAATCTTATTTACCTCTAAGGAGAAGTTTAATGTCTCTTCCTTGACCCTTTATTTCCTATTCAGGGATGTACAGGCTAACCTTTGGAAGGCTTGACCTCAAGGCCAACCCCTTATCACTAAAAGGCTTTCTTAACAATCCTGTCTTCCTGAGGTCATGGAAGACAGAACAGAAAGCCCAGTTTTGGATTCATATTCTAAACCACATTCTCTAATATAGTTGTTATTATTTGAATACAGTATTCTTGCCTTCCACTTAATAAAGTGAATATGCATTTTTTCCCATGTAGAGAACCTAATTTATAGGTTCAAAAACTTAGTGACCACTAAACCCATAAATGAACATTTTTCTTTTTCTTTATCTTTCCTTAAGAGATGCAATAAAGGTAAATGCCTACATGAAATTTTTTTTGGTCTTATCTCAAAAGGGGTGAAAGAGTCTGTTGGCTATTTTTTACCTTGAATAGGTTTGTCTCTTTTCTTTATTTTCCCTGTGTTTTATCTACCAATGATTTCAATTTTTCTTTCAACTGATACTTATATTAACCTAAAGTGTTTCAACTACTATGTTAGGCAGGGGGGTAGAATAACAAATAAATATACTCATATATGTTAGATACATGTATATTTATATACAAATATTTTATATTTATGCATTAATATAAGTATAGTCTATATCATATCTATATAAATATATGTATATATAAATACATATGTACCTAAATGCCTGAATATTTATGCATAGCTAATCACATGTATATAACTATATGTAGTCATATGTAGTTTTGAAAATACATATACAGAGGGACATTTTTTGAAGAACTTTGAAAAAATAGAAATTTGAATTACTGAAGACTCTCTTGCTAGTCTCCAGATGTGTTCTCTACACTAAATATGATAAAGCACTTTCCTATTACAAAATTCTGCCAGATTGTGATTCTCCACCATTACCTGCTGGTGGGTTGCTACTATTGCTATTTTTCAAGATGACAATGTTCCAGGTAAACTTACTTCCTAAATTTTCCCCTTCAGTCACTTGTCCTGGTAAGGGGCACTTGTCCCTTTTTGATGTCATTGCTTTAATGAAGGAGTGCTGTGTTTGGGATTGATGAGTACTTGGCTTCTAAAATATATAATCCACTTGCAATAGGATTTCCCTAAAAGAATGCATTAAAGATGATTTGGATACAGGGAAGTGTGTTCAAATGACCAGTACAGCTTGGATCTGAACTGGGAATCCACAGCAGCAGGAAGCCAGAGCAGCAGGAGACAGTGATTGATGTCTCCTCAATGAGACCAAGGGGACAAAAATGATGCTCAGACTCCTTGACCTAGTAGGTTTAGGAAATTCACAAAGTTACCATGAGAAAGGATGTTGGAGAACAAAATGTTCCTCCATTAGTCTCAAGTATAACATGGTCCTGGTAGACATCTTATACATACACTAATAATTCATTGAGTCAAGCCTTACTCAAAGTAACTCAATGATTGTTCTTTCAGTTGCCTCTTACATCCTTTCAAAGCAAGGAAATTTCTTTCTTTCTGTCCTAGTCCTTGTATTTCTGGGGTCCAATTAATGACCTCAAGTTCTTCACTACAAAGTTCTCTCTTTGCAACCAGTCCATTCCAGGAAGAATGAGTTTTCCCCATGATTAAATGAGTTAATCCTCTTTCATGGAGAAGAATTTTCTTCCCAAATGAGTTCTGACTGTTATGTCTAAACAAAAGCAAAAAACAACCACTAACTCTTCCAACTTCCTCAGACTTGATGTTATTATAATTTTTCCACTTTGTATAGAATTGAAGTTTCTCCCCAGTAGAGTCTCCTTAAATAGGATTCTCCATCTTACTGTCCTTACTCATCCTCAGGGTTGTTTCCTTACCAACTTCTAGGATACTTAATTCATATGTTATAAATCTAATTTATATTTAAAGATTTCACCAACAAGAGGAGATATAATTTTTACAGTTTAATCAATAACATAGACTGGAATGGAATAAGTGGCAACCCAGAACAAACAAGTGAGGGAAAGGTGAAAAGTAAACACTAAATGTTTCAAAACAGACACTGTTACATGTGTCACATTCCTGGCATTGAAATATATTTTATGAACTACCTGTGATTAATATGTATATTTTGATCACACAGTGCATTACAAATCAGAAATATTAATGTATAGGAAATTCATTTGTAATAATTTCCCACCCATCAAGTTTGCTAACATCAAGTTTATAGTAGGGGGTTTATGTCAGTGGCATCCTGGAATGAAGAAAATAGAGTATACTTCCCTTCTAGTAGCCTTGTCTTAATTATGAATATGAATGACTGAATGTTTAACAAGTAATTTGAGGACTTAAGTAATGCAGAATGACCATTCTGCTTATTCAGTCACAAAACAAAGCCATGTCTGGAGTCAATGAGAGATCTATATTTACATTTTAGGACCAGATTTGCTTCCTTAAGACCCTAAAATAATACTGAAGATACAAAGTAAAAAGAGGAACACTTCTAACTGGAAAATGTTGTTTTCCCATTTAGTAAGAAGAACAGTTTAAGTGAAAAATTTAAATAAACCATTTAAGAAGATAAAGATCAAGTTCCGTGTGATTTCTACCTAATAGAATAGTTGCAGAGTAATTTTTACATGCCAATTTTTTTAAAGGCTGAAAAATCAACATTTGTATCATGTTTTAAACTTCACAAGATGCTTGCAGTTGCCTGAAAATTTTATTTCATAACAAACATTTTGGAGCTCAACAAAGTAGCATCATTATCATTTTATGGAATAAAAAATATGTGCCTAACTTAGGCTCTAAACCTGAAATGTCATAGTAACTTGAAACAAGACTTTATAGGTGGTTGAATGAATGAATGAACAAACTGAGATGCAGAAAACTTCATTGACTTTCATTAGTTTATGTAAGTGGGAATGCAAGCTAAAGGCAGTTAACTTACATATTAACTTACATGTCATCCAGCTGGAATTTAAGCCAATACCTTCAGTCTCTGCCTGTCATATCCATTCTAGTGTTCATGCTGTCTGCTAGAAATATACCCCTGCATTATTTTTTTTCTGTACTTCAAGGAATTGTTAATAATTTAAAAAACAAGTGATACACATTCATCATTCTCCATTAGTTTAGACAGCATCAAACAGAACAAAATAATTTTTTTTATATAAATAAGTCGGGGTTCCACAAAACTGAAAGCAAGGGTTTCCTAATTGGAGTTTTAATGAACTAACAAGAGAATTTTCTCAAAACCTAACCAGGTACAAGACCCTACACTATCACCCTATTTCAGTTTTCTTTGACATTCTCCGGCCCATCGGCAATTTCCCAGGTATAAAGCAGCCTTTCATAATCCCATAGCATACAGCAGAAAGTTATAATAAGGGGCTTAGTTGCTTGTCAATTTGGCTCAAACATCATGACATTTAATGTTAGCTAGGGTCTACTTAGCTGGGTCACAAATATCTGCTTTAAAAAAAGATGTATCTAATTGTCAAAAGATCTGTTTATTTGACACAAAATATGAATATATGTATGAGTTGCTGAATTAAAGACTTGTTAAATCTAGGTAGTGAATCACAGGTGTACATATTTACATACAATATTTTGTATGTAAATATTTAAATAATAAAGAAATCTCTCAGGATCCAACACCAGGGAGACAATGGAGTTCTGTGCCTAGGCTCAGCGTCTGAAATGAACAGCCTAATAACAATTCCAGCACAAAATTCATCTGCTGCATCACCTGGAACAAGATCCTTTTACCTCCCCTTTCACTCTCCCCCCACCCATGCTTCAATTTGTCTGTGAAATGGGTTAAAGACAATACTTAATTCAGATTATTAGTATGAGAACTAAAATACAGAGCATAAATCAAGCACTTAGCACAGCACCTGACAAATAACAATGACTCAAAAATATTAGCTGTTATATAAACCCATTCTTGTGCTAGTGTATGTTAGTTATATAGTAAGTTACATTAAGAAAATAATTGAAAAGAGCAGTAGAATCAATGGTTTGGCTCTCAGATGCAATTTACAAACAGTTTCTCTCTAAAACATTTTTAGGCACAGTCTTATCCATATGAAAAAACTGGGCTGCATTCCATGGCCCAAGAACTCTCAAAACAATGTGTGCTCAAGGAGACTGGATAATAATCTGACATCTAGCTCAAACCGGAATTTTCAAAGAATATGAAAAAGGTGGAAAGGACATGAAATCAAGGACAAAAACAGAATTAGATGAGGCTGTGGAAAGCTTAGGACAGCACAGATGCCTCACTTTACACTGGTACAGAGGTAGAATGTGAAAGTGAAGCAACCAGGGGCTAGTGGCGGAAAGTGTGGGGAATTCCTGATAAAAGGAAAATGAAGCCCAAGATGAATGGGGAGATGAGAACTGTGCTGAATTAAGTTCAATAATTTTACATTCCACGTTATAGTTAAAATTTGCAAACAAACTGACTTAATCTGAATTCAAAATGGTGTGATGGCTTCAGAGAGACCCTGGAATCAAATTATTGTGCTGCCTATTTCATTTTGGGCTAATATAATCTTTTTATATCTCTAACACCCATTAGCTCACCATATGATGAGAATGGTAATATTAGATTGAAACATATAATACTTGATTTGGACCTTTTTTACTTTCAAAATTAGCATTTTTATATGGTTCGACCTAATACTTAATTTGTATTTGTGTTAATGATGATATTAGATAACATATAACTTAACTGCAGTTAGCTCAGAAAACCTGTTAGTTTTCTTTTACCCATCTTGGAAAACTTGAGGGAAAGCTGGAAATGGAAAGTGCCAGAAAATGTTCTGACTTTCTACAAAGAAAATACTATTACTTCTAAAATTAGAGTACTTTAAATAAATCACTTAAATTTCCTAATAAAAATGTCAGCCTTGTAATAATGCCTAGAGTACGTTTTCTACCATTGTCTCTTCTGATTCTTAGAGCAAACTTTCTAGCTATGTGGCAAATAATGAACTCCCAGAACTCCCAGAAAGCAAGTGATGAGTCCAAGGACAAGCACACATAGGTAAAGACAAGGCTCTCGAGAAAGGTTTTAATTCAAATTCAGAGTTCTTTCAACTGCACTGTATGGCCTTCTATATTTACAAATGAAAATTCCCAGAAATAGATCTTCAACCGGAACACAAAGTGAACACTTGGCTATTCTCTTCTAAATGCCTAAAGCCCTCAGTAGAGAGAGGACTAGGTTACTTGGTAAGTATGGGAGTGGAGCAGGGTTCTCTTTCTGCTCTTACCAGTGTGGTAAGTACCAAATAGTTTCTATTTGGAACTAAGGTTTCCAGTTTGGGTGGATTCTTACAAGATACCTAGCTTATCTGCACTGCCATTAACACACAGGAGCTCCTTATATCTTTGTCTAATGGAGGGAATTCGGCTTTGGATTTCAAGCTGGCAGTTCCTAGAATTAATATCCTATTTTCAACTGAAGGTTACCTTCTCCATTTTGTTCTTTCTACCATAGACTGTAACACTTCCTGATTTGTTCCTTTTAAAAATGGAGAGGGAGGAGATAAAATGTGGTTTCACTGTCATAGTCAGCTTCTAAATCAATACATCTCTCCCATCTTGCTCTCATTATAATTCAAATCCAGAAGAATATCTGTCTCAGAGCACAGCACATTGTGTCCCTGATCTCCTAATGAGTGTAGTTGGTGAATGTTGCTAGTGTTCTGGAACTTTCCAAACTCAACTTGTGTGGAGAACTTGGAGTTCTCCGTCACATATCCACTTTCATGATAGAGAAATGGGACAGCACGTGCAAGGGTCAAGCTGAAATTCTTTTTGGCAAGGGCTGGCTGATTGTTGATAACTTCAATTTATTCATTTCAAAGAAGAAAATAACGACATACCACACAAAATTGCTGCTTTTAATGTCTTGTGTCCTTCTTGTCCAATCTTAGCTCCAGCTAGGGCACAGAATTATATTTCAATCAACGGCTAAACCATTTTACCTTCCCACCAGGTTCCAGTGAACCTGAGGGTTCCAATTTCTCCATATCCTAGCTGGCACTTATGTTCCACTTTTTAAGATTTTAGCCAGTGTAGTGAGTATGAAATGGTATCTTGTGGTTTTTAAACTGATTAATCTAATGACTGATGGTGCTGAACATCCTTCATGTGTTTGTAGATCATTTGCACATCATCTTAGAGAAATGGTTATTTAAATGCTTTGCCTACAGTTTTACTTGGATTGTTTGTATCTTTGTTAAGTTTAGAGGTCTTATGTAATTTATGTAATAGACCTTTATCAGATTTGCAAATATGCCCTGTTTTGTGAGTTGATTTCCCCCTCTATTGATAGTATCATCTAATGCACAAAAGTTTTTAATTTGATGAAATTTGAAGTGTTTGTTCTTTTGTCACTTGCATTTTTAGCATTATATCTTAGAAGTCTTTGCTAAACCATGGTCATGGATACTTATTCCCAGGTTTTCTTCTAAGAGTTTTATTATTTTAATTTTTATATTGAGTTAGTTGTGACATTGTAGATTAATATTTGTGTATTTGGTGAGGTAAGGATTCAGTTTCATCCTTTTGCTTGTGGAAGTCTAGTTTTCCTAACACATTTGTGGAAGACATTCTTTATTCATTGAATGGTCTCGGCATAGTCATCAAAACTCAAACTAGGTTTGTTTCTGGACTCTCAATATGATATAATTGAGTGAAATATCTATTGTTGGAGGCTTTAAAAATGGGACGTGTCAATGTTCTAAATTTGTTTTTTCTTTTCAAGATTGTTTTGAGTTCCAAAGTCCCATACAATTTTATATGGAATTTAGAAGTGACTTTTCCATTTCTGCAAGAAAAAGATACTTTTGGAATTTTGATAAGGATTGTGTTAAGTTTGCAGATCTCCTTGGTGGTATTGCCATCTTCATAATGTTAAATTTTCTAGTCCATGAATACAGTATCTTTCCACACATTTACATCTCTTCAACAGCCTTTGGCAATGTCTTGCAGTTTTAGAATTCACAGGAAGTAGGGACAGGGGCAGATTCAAGCATTCCAAGGCACCTAACCAACCAGAGAAACATCTTTAAATGACAAAGAGTGTAGAAACTTCAGAAAAAGTACACTATATTTTATGTTTATCTTTGACACACCTAAGGCTTCTTACTTCATTTTTTAACACAGTGCAACAATTACTTTTTTTAATATGCTATATGTTACATTTAATATGCTAAATTACTTTTTTTAATATGCTAAAGAAACCGCAGGCTTTGTAGCTATTGAAGACCTATTATAATCCTGGCATCAAGGGTAGAATGCATCTTTGAGTGGTTGAATTTTTCTAGTCCTTTTGTTTCTCTGTATGTAAGGGTGATTCATAAAAAAGTCTTTTAAAAATAACTTGAGACTGGTTTCATTATTTTTAGCTGAAGTTAGATCCTAGTAAATATTAGAATTCCTTTTCAAATCTCTACATTAAGTAGAATTGATTACTGAGCAGTAAATGCTAGTACCGCCAACATTGTTCAGATTGTGTCTATGGCATTACTTGCTTAATTTCTCCTCAGTAAATGATGTTTATGTTTATACACACACACAGATAAATCTATCTATCTATCTATTTAGATAGATAGATATGCATTATATATACATGTATATTTGTATCTCTGTGTGTAAAAGGTTAGATATAATTCTACCTTGACCACTTAGTGTGATTTATTATTTGACTGAGATTATCTGGATAGTTTAGGTCTACAATTGAAATTGTGGCACAGAATTAGAAACTGACATAGTACATGGAAATCAGTTTCTCAACTTATGTTACTTATTTTCTGTCTTCATAGTAGTCCTGACATATATTTGAGGTTTAACATCTTTTGATTTATTTACTTATGCATACAACAGCTGGGGGTACAGGCCAGAGTCATGGGAGGTGAGAGGATTCACCAGAGACAGGGCAAGAAACAGAACAGACAGATAGACCAAAATACACTGCTGAGGGGAGCAGTGGGTGAGGCAGGAGAGGTCTGGCTGGGGATCGAACTGATGCTGCTGTGCCACAGATGCTTCACAGTATGGCGCTCAACCCGCTGCACCAGCAGGGAGGCTAGTTTTAACATCTTAACTGTGGCTGTTTAATTTTCTTCTGTTAAGCTACAAATCAATGCTAATAGATAGGTCTTTAAGGTAGAATTGGAGGAAGGGTACCTCTACTGCTCTTTCTGCTGAGGGAGGGGTCCTGAGCTACCAAGGACCATCCCACAGCTCCAGGCAGCAACAGCTCTCATCTTTCCATCTGGCCACCTCCCCACAACTAATCTTCTTTCCATTTCCTGCTGAGCTTGGTGATTGCCTAGTCCCTGCCAGTATTACTTCACTTCCTCTATTTGGAGGTCCTCCTCTGCCCCTTTCTTAACTCATCTTCATGATATGTGTCAAACTTGTCTGCGTGAAGTTCTCATTAACTCAATTCCCTCACTCTGGTTGCTCCTTTGGGCTTCTCTATTTTAGAGAAAGAACACCATGTGCAGCTATACAGGGAGGTAAAAAAGTCAGTCTAGGTGGTGCTTACTTTGTCCACTATGTCAAGAAAACAGGGGTTGGAGAAACCCACAGGGATAAAGATGTTGTCTGGGCCAGGGTAGGCTTGACAAAAGTGGCCCTGGGGAACAATCTTAGTCAGGGTTCAAGAAAAAACTGTCAGGAAGTGAGACTGGTAGGAGGTAACAGGTTCCCACAAGTAGACAGAGTATTAAATTATGTGTATTTTAGGTAAATTACGCCAAATAGATGGAAACATTTGGGAATCTGGTTTCTAGAAATAAGGAATATGGTAAGGTATTTGGATAATGAACTTCACATTTTAGAGGTGTTAACCCTGAGAGAAACAAGAGGATTTTGAGGCAGGAGTGAATGAAGTTTGTCCACAGACTGGGGCACACACAGAACAGGGAGAGACAGAGATTGGAGCCTCAAACTGAAGCCCACCATTCAGCCTAGTGAGGAGAGCGATGATACTGTATCCTACTTACTTGAGTAGAAAGAAAGATGGTTTCAGAAATTGAAATATTTTGTTTCTCTGTTAAGCTTTTGCCAGTTTTCAATAAAAGTATCCTTTCCAGTGATATGCATGCAGGCTGCTCATGGCTCCACTTCCACATCAATAGTCATCAGGATATGATTAGGGCAGAGGATAGTAAATTATATTTTGGAGACCTGAGAAAATTCACAGAACAATTGCTTGTACTATCCAGGTGTCTTTGGTATTAATATCTATTCATTCCCTTTTATCTGTGCACTGTCACTAAGTACCACTCACATCTTGCTCCCACCTCCCTTTTCTAAACTATTTTCCTTCTGTTGACACCCTGTCCTCAGGGTTGGTAGTGTTATTGGCTGGATGACTGTCCCTTCATTTAATTTCTGTGTAATCTTTCTTTGATTTATGAGATACCACATCTCCTAAAGACTATTATAGAACGGTCATCTCCATTAGGTGAGAATTTTGACAATTTAAATATAAGTGCATCTTGGATTGGGCATGCTATTTGAACTCCTCTTTATTGTGGAAGCAGCAAAGTTAGATAATAGTTTGATATAATCTTTATTCTGCCAGGATTTTCTATCCTCAACAATATGGTGGAGAAATGGACAAAGAGCTCATAAGCTCAAAATAAATTAGAAATGCAATACTTATTTTTGTCCTTAATTAATTCTCATCATTACTTTTCTCTTTGTGCTTTATTAATACAATAAAGCAATAATTCCTCCGGGAACTGTTGCTTATATGCTTCAAAGATTTCTACTCCAAAGTAGCCACAACTTCTTGCTGATCTGGGAACATATCACCATAGACTCAGACACTGAAACTTGACCCTCATATACTTAAGAACCATTTGCAGGAAGATGGACCATAAACTCACATCTGAGAATTTTGATAAACGGTACTGATTCTGTACTTCTGGGGCAGGGCTAAAGTTTTTGCATTTGTCAGAAGTTCTTACATGACACTAGTTGTTTCTTGTCTGTGGCACTTGAGTGACAAGACTCTATAGTTAAAATTTTTGACTTGGGAGACTCAATTTCTTGGATGTTATCTCAGGTGTCTTCATTGTCAAGTTTAGACATTGGGAAAATCCCTTCCTATTTCCTCAGTTGTTTGCCAGACTTTTATGGTGATGGAAGTTTTGAATGATCAGTGTCTTCGAGAGTGCTTGTCATTTACAATTCTCCCCTTCTTACCAAGTCCTCTCCTTTGAGTTCCATCTTAGTGCTTCCTCCAGCCAAACTCTGGCTGTTTCCACAAGCAGGACATGGTATAGCTGTCTGTAGGTCCTTTTCAAAAGTATCTTGTCTGTGTAAGCACCAGCTAGCCCCATAGTTTGACTGCAGCTCAGCAGAGAGTCACTCTTCTTCTGGCCCTTGGATTTTAGCTCCTCACACTGGGTTCCTCCTGAGCCTGGGAGCTCTAAGCCCACCTGGCTTGCCTCCCCTCCTTTACAAACAATGTGGAAAGGTGCCTCACTTTTGTGACATTACCCAAGGCAGGGGGGTGTTAGTACTTTTCCCTGATGCCAGCAAGGTTTTTTCTTTTTTTTTTTTTCCTAGAGACAGTGAGAAAAATTTGCTTCTCAACTAAATGGGTTTTCTTATTTTAGAGGTACATTTCTTTTTCCTTAGGACCTGTCCATGTGAGAAATTGGTTACTGGCATATATTTTCCCAAAAATTGGGGTTACCCAAGAGCGTCTTGGGAAGTGGTTCCTTTCTGGCATTTAAAGACCACAACAAATTCTTGGCTGCATGAGATGTACAACCCCAGATTATTGAGCAGAGCTTTGACCACAAGTTTCCTGCTTGCAAGGAGGAGACTAGAGCCTGGCATTTCTGCTTGAAAGAAAGCAGGATGCTCTTGTACAGAAAACAAGGGGAAATCATCAAGTTGTCCATGATTACCAAAGGATATGTAAGAAATATGTTCTCTAAAGTGGAAATTGCTACCCTTGGGTAACAGGAAAAGGCTGGTCATTACATTATAGGTAGGAAATGGGAGATAATGAAATAGATGCCAAGTACACAATGCAACCTCGATAAGGGAGTTTGCATCACTGCCCTCCCAATTTATTTTCACAGACAGTTCTCCTCTCAGGCATTTAAACTTTGTCTCTAATATCAGTCGGTGAAATGAACAACGAAATTTTCCCAGATGTGTTATTGTTATTGGGGGCTAATACCAACAAAGTGTTAGTAAAATAGCCTTATGTCCTCTGAGATTAAATAGCATTTGAAGGGATCCAAACTACTTACTCTTCTGAAATGCTGTATGTTCAAACAGGCTGTGGAAGTCACAGGAAAGTGAGTGCATGCAAGTCTTGATGGACTCAGGCTTCAAACAGCTTAACATGTGTGGAGGGGACATCATAAAATTATCTTACCACGTATGAGTTATAGTGCAGCTTCCTAAAATGTGTGGGAAATGCTAACAAATATCATAGAGAACATAACCGCATTTTGCAACTTCAGAACATGGGTCTCCCAGAGGGAAGTCCGTGATCATACAAGTTGGAAGTCAAGCCATGGCAGTATCCTCACTCCCAGTCGAGAGGGTGGTTCTGTATGAATCTTGACCTCACCCCCTAACTGACTCTTCCTCTGCTCTTAACGTTGCTGTAAAGTGAGGTGCCCCACTGGAAGCTCAGAAGCAAGGTACCTAGGTTGCTCAATTCTGGGGCTGATATTTACAGAATGGCCTGATGATCTGGGCACTGAGAATCTTATTTCCTCTGCTTAGAAATGACTCTGATCTGGTCCAAATTACACACACCGAAACCAGAGGGTTCTAACTTATGACAAGAACAGATAGAACGAATTTTCTGATTGGCAGCAAACTCCCAAAGGTCAGAACTCAGACCTGGGCTTTTAAAACAGAGCCCTGCGGGATCTAAGGGCTGAACTGGGCCCAAGACACTATCCATGAAGCCTTCATGGTAGAGAAGGGGAAGTTTGGGTCAAAGTGGGAAGTGGCTTGTTAGTGTCACTCAACATCAGTGACTGAGTCAGGGTGGGGACCAGGGTCCAGAGTTTCTGGACTTGTAGTCTGCTACTCTCCCCATGATGCCTGAAGTGGCAGTTAGAAGAGTGTTCTAGGGAAGAACAGGCAAGGAAGCTGCCCAGGGAATTCAGAAAGGACCCCTAGTAAGCTAAAGCAAAACAGAACGCAGATGTCTCTCTCAGAACCATACACACTGTTTCAGATTTCTGTCCCTCTTTCTCCCTCCCTCTCTTCCTCTTTATCTCTACACCCTCCCCCGCCCCCCTTTCTCACACATAGCCACAGATAATCACACATATTCGCACAGGCACACTTTTCTGCTTGTTTCTGACTCTTTCTTCTCTACAGGCTACCGTTTCTTGCTCCATTCTGTTCACTATAGAACATTTCTTAGCCATCCCAAGATTCTCTTGATCCCCATTTCAAATTGCTGCACAGTCAACACCCTCGGTGCTCCGCATGGTCAGGGAATGCTGGCAGAGGAGGTAGAGAAATGCAGTCAGGTCCTGTGGGCTTTAGAACTCTGCTTCAGTGTAGAATAAGCCTGTGAGCTCTGTGTTGGGAAGCTGTGGCAGGGTTCAATGGAGCAAGGACAAAGTTTAACCTCCAGGTTTGGAGGTGTCCATACCTGGTTCTCACCTGTTACTGCAGGCATGGATGAGCAGGGATATCTTCTGGAAGATTATACAACAGGAAATTTTTCCTGACGATGCAGGAAGTGATGAGGAGAGGCGAGGAGAGGGGAAGGGAATGGAGGGGAGGGGAAGGGCAGGGAGGAAAGCCGTAAATGAACACAGCAAACATGGCAGTCGGTGTTGCTCTACTGGAAGCTCTCTGTCTTCCCCCCATCTTCAGAGCAACTTGCTGATTCTAAGCACTCATGGCCTCTGTTTGTGTCCACTCAGACAACAGGAGCACAAGGCTTGGGAGGAGGGAAGCAGAGCTGTGACTATACCTTCTCTCAGCTGTCCTTGCATAGAGGGCCCCTACTCTGTCTCTAGCGGCAGCCAACACTAACAACTATGGCACACCTACTTTGTAGCTGAGAACCTCTACTAATGCAGTGTCTGAGGAAGGTTACCTCCCTTACACACACTTCCTATGTCTCAAAATTGCCCCACACTCTACCTGGAACATGGGCTTTGATGTCCATGACCCCTAGTGGTGAGGAGTAAGAACCCATGTGTGGGGGCGCCCAGAAGTCTGCTTGTCTCCTGTCCAGTGGGAGCCAATAAACACCACTCTGCCCTTTTCTTCTTCTTCTTCTTCTTTTTCAAATAAAGATTTATTTATTTATGCATACAATAACTGGGGACAGGCCAGAGATGTGTGTATGGGGGTGGGGTGAGAGGATTAACTAGAGGCAGAGTGGGGAATAGAACAGGAAGATTGACTGAAATACACTGCTGAGGGGAGCAGCGGGATGAGGCAGGAGCAGTCTGCTGTGCCATGTGGGTCAGCTCCCTGGCTGGGATCAAACTCCTGCTGCAGTGACTGTGAATGCTTCATAGTGTGGTGCTAAATGCCTTGTGCCACCAGGGAAGTCTCTACTGCCCTCTTTTTATGGGAGCCTTTGAAATGTCCCCAGATGCTCTCCTGGCTTCCAATTCTTCCCTAATCTTTTCTCTGTCTTTGGGTACGGAGATCTTTCTGAAATGCAAATTAAACTTTGTCCTTGCTCCATTGAACCCTGCCACAGCTTCCCAACACAGAGCTCACAGGCTTATTCTACACTGAAGCAGAGTTCTAAAGCCCACAGGACCTGCCTACATTTCTCTACCTCCTCTGCCAGCATTCCCTGACCATGCGGAGCACCGAGGGTGTAGACCTGCACCAAGCAGGACATCTGTATGTTTGGTGTGACCCTGATCTGAATGTCCCTGCAGTGCAGTGTCTTTGCTTTAGGCATCTCAGACGGGCATGTTATGAGCTCTGAATCCTATTTCAGTAACAGAAACCATCAACCCATCAGCGACGAGCCGGTGTGGAGAAGGAATTTGCCCTATAGATCTCATCAGAAGGTTGAACTTAGTTGTAGTTTTAGAAATTAGATGGCATATACATCCACATTTCTTCATTGTAACAGTTGTCCCTCAGGGCCAAGGAGTTCCATGTCAGGATCTGAAACTGCAGGCAACAGTGTGTGTGTGGAAAATCCCGCAGGTGCAGCTGAGGTTGGTTGATTGTTGCTCTACACCGGCCTTTGTGCTGTGCCTTTTTCAGATGATGTCAGGAGGCTGGTGGCATGGGAAAATTAGGGAATGACAGGGGGAAATAAGTGGAAATTTGTGACTCCTAAAATCTAGGAAAATACAGCCTCCAAGAGAAAAAAATATGGGGACAAACATTCAGAGGAACTAACATGAACAAAGCTAGAACCCAAAGGTCCTCTTTCTTCCCGCCTCACTCTGCTGCAGAGATGGCGCTACCTTGCAGACAGAACTTCTCGGCCACTGGCTCTGCAGTCAGCACACTCCCCATGAATCCGATGCCTCTGCTCTCTGGGTGGCATTCCCTTGCTGCCCTGTGTGCTCCGGCCTTTCAGGGAATAGATGAGACCTGAAGAAATCACCGAGCCCCCCAAACCATACGTGGGAGCCATTCTTCAAGCTCTCTGTGCTCTCCATCATAGCTCCCTCCCCCTCATACATATCCAAGCTTCTATTTGTACTAAGACAAACTTCGGTGCCCCCAGAGAACACAAAAGCAGCTGTGCTAGACAGACACTGGGGCAAATGCTTGATCAAAGCTTTTTTTCCTGGAGACATGCAGTGCCTGAGACTGGAGAGAAAGTAATCCAACAAGAACCTGCATCATTTGATAATGCTCTTTCCAAAAATTAGAGTTTTCCTCTTGAACTCAGTTCTGGGAGTTGAACACCTGCCAATCTGTGCTTCTTGGTATTCCTGGTTTCTACATCTCATTTCTTCAGGTGCCCATCAGGCCTTCTGAGCTGTAAAGATGAAGGAATGGTCTGACATTGGACTCCTGCAGAGGTCAGGAAATAAGTGATTCTTTCCTCTCACCCAGAGTCGCTATGAAGCTGTGTGTAAAGTTGTGATAATGGGCAGTAATAGCTCAGGCAATGTGGTAACTTTATAATTCCATCTGCTGAATCTAGCTAGTCTGCTCCCTAATTTACAGATGGGGTAACTGAGGCCATAACTAGGAACTGTCCTACAGGGTTTCCCATCCTACCATTGGGATTTGATGCCTTGCTCCTGATCATCTCTCTAATGTCCCTTCTGGGCTCAGTGTCAGCCACATCTATGGCAGATTGTGCAGGGATTGCAGAGGTGAGGTGCTGACAGGAGGCAAGAAGTGCAGATATGTGGGACAAGTCACTGGGTGTGCCCCTGATGCCCAGATGAGGTCAGTTCAACCCTGCAGCCTCGGGTCCCCCCTCAGCCAGTGCTGTGTGTACTGCCTGTGGTGTAGACAAAATGGATGGAAGGTACAATTGCTGGTTGTGTCTGTTTAGGGATAGGAAGTGCTAAATTTGTGTTTCTGAAATGTAGCAGAATGGGGAATGAGGAGGGACAAAGCCCACACATGTGGAAAAGCCAAGAATAGTAGCTGGGCTTGTGCCTTCAAGCCAGAGAGGAGAAAACCATATTCCACTGTGTTAAGCAGAGTCTGTTGGGAGGAAACGGAGACAGCTGGCAGAGCCCAGGCATTCTCCAGTGCGGGGCAGTTCCTCTCACATAGAAGCCAAGGTACGGATGTGGTTTCCAACTCTGGAGGCCCCAGAAGCTATGCATCCTGGCCTCATGCTTGCTTGATTTAAAGATAAGCCCTGGGCTGGAACAGAAGGGGTGAGGGTAGATTCCCACTGCTCCCTGATACTGAGACAGATTCCCTGAGTGTTCCCTGTGAGGTGACCCCTCACCTTCCCTGCCCTCCACACTCAGCCTGCTACCTGCGGCCTGCCACATCCCCTGCTGTGGAGGCCTGATGCAGTGGCCACAGACACAGACCCTCTCCGCTCACACCCACTGTGAACCTCTGGCTCTCTGTGTCTGAAAGGTCACTGGCTTACCGAGGCAAGTACTTAGCAGGAGGCACAACTTGGTGCGCCATCCTCACCCTCCTTCTCTCCTCCCTCTTGACTTTATGGGTCTTCAGGTTGCCCCAGTCCACCCCTTCTCGGCAATTAGTCATCACACTTCCTCATTTCATTTTCACCGTCTCTTTATGCATCTGTGTTCCCCACTTAATATATTGTAAACTCAAAGACAGAGTCATGGCTTCTAGATATTGTCATCTTCAGCCCATCTCAGAACACTGCTGTAAAATAGAAACAGTGGGGTCCTCCATGCCCGCTGCACACCACCGTCTGCACACACAGGGCAGCTGCCCCTCCTCCCGCAGGCTCTGGGAGCAGGGAGCCACATCGTGAAGGCGCCTTGGTGTGGTTTTGAATTGTCTGCCACCTCCTTGATGTATCAGGGAACAAAAACACGTGAAAATTGCTCTGTAAACTGTAAGGTGAAGTGCAGCTGAATGAGTATTTTCCTGAACACAGGACCAGTGGCAGAACAGCAGGAAAGTGGGTCTGAGTGAGGAGAGGAAAAAGAAGTGAGAGGGCAGAAAACTTGGGAAGGCGTGGGACAGACACTGTTGGATTGCTGAGGTCCCAGATTCTACCTTAGTGACAACAAATTGTCTCGCTGGCCCTCACATTGGCCTAGGAAGTGACCCTGGGCCCTCAGGCAGTAGTAACATCTCTCATGGTTGCTTTGAGCCCAGAATGATGTACAGTTGTAAATACCTCCTTTGTCAGCCATCTTTTGTGTTAAGCTGCAGGTTGTGCTAAGCTTCATCCTTCTGTGCAGGATCTCTGGAACAAACCTTGCTGGCCCCCATCTCTACACATTTTCAGCCACCTCTGCCCTAAAGGGAAAAGCTCTTGCCAACTCAGGCATTGTAAGGGGAATTTACATAAATGTCCTGGCTCAAATCCCCAAGGTATTTGTCACACTCCCTTCTTGTTGTCACATGTATTAAAGTCATCTTTGTGGTGGTGTATAGACACCCCTTCACCATCTCAGATGTCTTTAGTGCAGGGCATCTGGCTTAATCATTAATAAAATACAAAACCTTTAGTGCCAAGCAGAGTATTTCCCACATAATAGGTACTTGATGATGTTTATTACATGAATGAATGAATGAATGAATAAAAGTTTGAACAAATGGTATCTTTAGGTCAGCTATTACACTTTTGGTGACTATTTGCTCATAAGGGATCCACGGTGGTGGTAAGCAAGTTTTTACTCACAGAGATATCCTATGAGAGCAGAGAGCTCATGATTTTATCATAAATTCCTCATTGACTTTCTAGAGATACCACTTATTGTCATATACAGAAACTTCAAACCAATAATTATTCACTGTATCAATTCTAGTTATCTTTAATTATATCTTGTTTGTAATTTTTTTACAAATATTAACATGTGGTATATTCAATATGGTGAAATAGACATTTAATATTCTGAAATAGATATTTGTATTAAAAATGCTAAACCAAAATCATTAATGGCACCTTAAAAATAACAAATGGTTTTCAGAAAATTACCTCCTGTGATTAAATAGAATTCATAATAATTATCTGCTCCTTTACAATATAGTGTCTTCCAATCCACAGCCTCACTTTGTTTCTCTGTGATCTGTGTGTTCCTCTGTGATCTGTATCCATTTTACAAAAGGGATACTACAAATAAAAAGAGAAATAAAAAATTAAAACATAAATGACAAGTAGATATTTATTATTATGTGAGCAAGTTCCTTCTAGAGGTACAAATAAAAGGTTACAAGTGACCTGGAGAGGGATGGGGAAGGGGAGGAGTAGGGTGGGGGCAGAACTAAACCTCAAAAATGGAGTTAGTATAAACACTGATTGCTCATGGGCACCAATCCCCTATTATTGATTTTAGTCTGTGACTCTCATTATAGCTGTGACCATGGAAGACAAACTGGTATTATTACGAGTAAAATTCTATTACTTTGTATTTGCTGGGTAATTTCAGCTCATTTGATATTGTCCTTATGCAGAAGGACAGTCAAGTATTTATCATGCCATTATAAAGAGAGGGAAACAAAGACCACGGGTAAAATCACTGACCTCAGATCTCACCAACTGAGAGGTAGAAGGTGAATGAGACATCTCCCCTGGAGTGCTTCTCCTCTTGGGCCTACAGGCAGAGACCAGTCACTCTACACAGGCCACACCACCTTCTGACATTCAAGAGCAGCAAGGTTGAAAGTTGTCTTGGGTAAGAGATTTCTGGATGCTTTAGGCCATTGCACAAAGACTGCTTGGTCAAGCCATCGAGTGTCCTCCCTGCCTCTCTGTCTCATGCTGGGGCCACAGTTATTTCACAGCAGATGCCACACAGATAAGGAGAGATTTGCGTAGTGCCTAGGTTGATTTGCACACATTCCAATGTAACCCAACTCTTGGGCCATGAAATCACTTGCTGATGAAGAATTCAATGAGGAGCAACTGTCCCTCCGCCACTTGCAATTCACTGAGTGAGTGGTTGGTTGCAAGTCCCAGTGACATTATCCCATTTGGATCTACAGAATGGAGCACGGATAACAATGGTTCCCAGCCCCAGCTCTGACCTGTCCTGTGTGAACTTGCACCACTCACTTCTTTGAGAGTTGGTTTCTACATGTGGAAAATTGTTATCCAATTCAAAGTGCGATTGTGTAAACAAAATAAGATAATGTATGTCAAATGCAAGAAACCTGTAGTAAAAATTGCTGATATTTTTTGTACCACGGTTAATATTGTGCAAGAATATGTATGGCAAAACCACTGCTACGAGACAAGCATCTGGACTAGACTCTTCCACTCTTCTTGAGAGTCATTTCATTTATTTGCTGCTTCAGTGTTAAGTGTGACTATTATATTTCTGGTAGTGGCTCTTGCCAATAAGAACCCGGCATCAATGCACTTGGGCAGCAATTCACCTTGATTCTCAGACTTTGTTTCCCCACCTGGGGTTGGACCAGCTGTGTCCCATGTCTTCTCCAACTCCAATATTCCTGAATGATCTGTCCAGAGTCAGTGTGTGGAAAAGTCTGAACTGTGTGAAAAGGAGCCAGAGCATCAAGGCACTGGGGTGATGCTAGACTCTTTGGCGTCACTTGTTGGTCCCCTGAGCCTTTTACACTGACCAGGCACCCAGGTTGGAGCACCTGCAAATGGTGGCAACTCCCCTGGGACAGGACACACACAGGGCAGGATGAGCCAGTCTGTCCTTCTAGTGCACAAAAAAATACATTATAGCAGCCAGACTTTGATGGCAAAGTTTTCAAAATTCCTGTCTCAAGAGGAAAGAGATGAAAGGTATTTTCAGCAGGCGTCCATGTGTGTAAGCTCCCCTTGGGTGCCCCCACCCCAGTCCTGCCAGGGTATGGCAGGTTGAAACCACCTGAGCTGCTGCTTGAAATCTGCTATGTGTGAAACGTGTACTCTTGGACAAACATTTAAATTTCCTCATTTGTAAAATGCTTATTTCTTTCTAATAATCAAATTAGGGGATAACATTAACAATCCATTGGTCTATAAAGTAGTTTCCTTTAAAAAAAAAAGATTTATTTATTTATACACACAAGAGCTGGGATACAGGCCAGAGTAGCAGGTGGTGAGAGGATTCACCAGAGACAGGGTGGGGAGCAAAACAGGCAGATGGACTGAAATACACTGCTGAGGGGAGTAGCAGGTGAGACAGGAGAGGTCTGCTGCGCCATGTGGGTCCCCTCCCTGGCCAGAGATCAAACTTGCGCTGCTGTGCTGCAGATGCTTCATAGAGTGGTGCTCAACCCGCTGAGCCACCAGGAAGGCTCTAATGCATTGTTTCTTAAAAGAGATGTTACTGTGACGAAAAGCAAAGGTTTGACTTTACACTCCTCAAATTTCTAATGTAAAGCTTTTTCTAGGAGTCTGTGAAAATATCTTATTTCTGAAAAATAGGCATTAGCACTTTAAGAGTATAATTTCTTAGAGAAATATAAAATAAATGATGACAGTCCCCTATGAGTGAGGGATGCCTTGGCTATGGTGAATTTGGAATCTCAACAGCAGTGGCTGCTGTCTTTCTACTCTCTATTTTTATTAAGGTACATTGATTTATAGCATTACTATGTTTGCAGATATACAGCTTATATTTTGACAACTATATATACAAATTTAAGACCCACTATCATACAATTGACCCCTTTAACCAATCCTAACCCCCTTCCCCATGCGTGTTTCTCTTCTGGAAGATGGAAAAAAGTCTATTTCTGGTTGGACAAGATGGTCCCATTATTTCAGTTGTGCCCTCATCCTCTCTGCTGAGGTTGGAGAGGACTCAGTGATAAAGAGGGCCCAGAGTCTGCTTTAGTCATGTTAGTAACACGAAGGAAGGAAGACAAGAAAGCATGGTGAAGGTGGAGAAAGAGGCTAACCACTTGGAAAGCAGGACTTATTATATCAAAGGAGCGACACCCAGAGCTCTGAGTTGAGAAGCGGTGTGGGGGCCTGGGATGAGGACAACGGAGCTGGACAATGCCCAGCAGTGTGGATTCCTGTGAGAGACATAGGAGATGTGCCATCGGCACCTACACAGGCACCATACTTTCCACTCATTGACACCCACCTGGCATTTGTACCGCCCCCTCGTTATTTGAAAGGCATCTGCGTGCACAGCCACACTGTCAACTCGCTATTTGCCATCTAGGTGTGTTTCCATACTTCCTCTCCATTTCTCCATCAACTGAAATGTGGCTTTTGCCAGAAAGTTCAGACTGAGCAGCCAAAGGTCTTGGATGATGTCATATTACTATCTGCAGCACATCACTCCAATGTCAAGCAACAGATCTTTCCATGGCATTTCATCTTAGTTCCCCTTTGCTACCCCCTCTCTCACACCCCAGCACATCTAATCCATCAGCAGGTTTTCATGATTTACCTTCAAACAACATCCCAAACCTACACACGCATCCTCACCCATCTGCAGTTCCTGTCCTCTCTGACTAGACCACGACTGGCCTTCCATCTGGTGCCCTTGCTTTCTTTTTTGTCTTCTAACCTACTTTCTATACAAGATCCAAACAGCTGTACAGCCCCTCTGGATTACGTCGGGCCCCACCCGAAAACCACCCTAGTCTCCCACATTCTCAGAGTAAAACCTGAAGCCCTCCTCAGATGGGAATCCAACTGAACTAGGCCTGTTGGCTTCCAGGGCTCTCTCCCTGGCCCTGTGACTCTAAACACTTGGGAGTCAGGTAGGTCCTGCAGCTAGGTCAGCTCACTGGCTATCTGGGGGCCTGGGTGCTTAGTCTCAAGTCCTACTCTATATCTCTTCTTGAAGTAGGTGCTTCCTGACTACAAGGAACTGGCTCACCCACCCTCTCTTCTGCCTTTAGTAGAGTCCATTGCAAAGACAAGATCTGCTTTCACTTTATCTGTCTGCTGGTATCTTCCAGGTCAAATTTCTCTGGCTGCTACTGAAGCTCTTGAGGAGATTCTGTCCAGGTTCCCTAGTTGTATGCCCAGTACTCAGAATGGGCCACCTCAAAGTCTCTGACAGTTAGTGTCCAGTGAATAACTAAGCTCTAAGTTCTCCTTTCCCCAACTTCAGCTTTTCTGAGCACTCTGTCTCCTGAGCTCCAGAATGTATGCCCAACACCCTTGGGCACAGCAAAGCACATGTGCATATATCCCTTCCAATTAGTGTGTTTGCATTCTTTGGCTATATATTTAAGAGTGGAATTGCTAAAACTTATAGTAGTTCTATTCTGTAGTATTTTGAGAAAATTCCATACTATTTACCATAGGGGCTAGACCAATCTACATTCCCATCAATGACGTACAGAGTTCCTTTGCTACATATCTTCACTAACATTTGCTCTTTCTGGTCTTTTTGTTATGGGCCATTCTTACAAGTGTGAGGTAATATTTCATTGTGGTTTTGATTTGCATTTCCCTTATGATAAACAGTAATTTCAGGGGATATATATTTCTATGTTCATTACTACAGCACTATTTCCAATGGAAACAACCTAAGTACCCAATGACAGTTGAATGGTAAGAAGATATTGTATATTTACTCAATAGAATATTACTCAGTCATTAAAAATCATGGAATCTTGCCATTTTGACAACATGGATGGAGCTGGGGAGGATAATGCGATGTAAAATAAGTCAGAAGGAAAAATATAAATACTGGATGGCTTCACTCATACGTGGAATATAGAGAAACAAAACAAAGGCAGAGACAAAACTAAAAGAAAACAAAATGTAGAAATTTGACTCTAGAATTGAGGCTACCAGAAGGGGAGAATGGGGGGTTAGAATCTAAAGGAGGAAAGGGGCCCAAGGATTTTGGATACTTTGGTTGTGGGTGTAGTGTGATAACATATATCTGAAGAATTGAGAACCTATTCCTCTGAATCATATATAGTGTTGTAAAATAATGTTACCTCAATTGAAAATAATACAATTATTACAAAAAATAACATGCTGTTTCACCATCTCTCTCCACTGGTCCATGCTGGAAGGCCCAGAGGCTCTCTGCCTCTCCCCCTCATGTCCCTCATCCATTCATGCACAGACTGTTTACTGAATGCCATCTATGTGCTGGGTACTGAGACAGTTCAGTCTCACCCATGCATATATACACACACACACGCATGCACACACAAGCACATGCACACTCACCTTCCCCCCACCCCCCACCCCTGCACACATAATTTTAGCAGTTTCCCAGAGAGCACAGTGCAATCAGGGCGCAGACAAGATAATGGTAACACTGATAGGAGAATGGACATAGGATAGAGGGTGTGTGGGAGTCAGGATGAGGGCCCTGGCTCAGACTTAGGGTATCAGGAGGGTGGGGACACCCAGAATCTTCTATTTCAGACCCACTAATTCATCATTGCCTTTTGTCCCCTCTCCATACCACCATATTCTCTGTTTGGCTATTCGTTTACCAATAGCCAATGGGTGCCTCAGCCTTCATTTCCCTCTAACCCAGGATGACCCATTTGAAAGACAGAAGGATGGTGCTGTTGTCTACTCCCTCATGGAGAAGGGCTCAGTTCCCTTCTTTTGTTGAGGCAGTACTCTTCAACAGCTGCCCCACATTTATTTTTATCTTCCTCACCCCTCCTCACACATTTCCCACTGCACAACCTCAGACAGCTTCCGTCACAGGCTACTCCTCTGCCTGGAATAACCTCACCTTCCTCCCTGGCAGGCAAATGTTAGTCACATGCAACTTCAAAACACAGTTCAAATGTCACCCCCTCTTTGAACATTACCTGCCTTTCTTCCTGCCCCACCCTCCCCCATCCATGGTAGATATGGCCTTCCTTTGAACTGGGTAAGTCCTTGAAGTTGGTAGTATAGGGATACCACATCAGAAAAAAGAGTGCTGGATTGGCTTCAAGAGAGTGAGCTGAGGCCTCCCTGAACATTCAAGCCTAGTTCAGTCTGTCATAAGTAGCCTCAAGATACATATGCTCCTTACCTGGCACAGGCTCCTTGCCTGTCATAAGTGGCCTCAATATGTCCACAGTAAAATGGGACTTGTACCTCAACTGTGGGAGTGGAGACTCCTCCTCCACATCAACATTGCGGCATCTCCATCTCCACTTATCAGCATTACTAGGCAAGCTGTCATCTATGATCATTGGTTGGTGCAAGCAACCACCACTGCCACCTGGTGGCCATTTACCCAACTTGCAGGTTGCACTCCTTCCTTGATAATTCTTACTTTTGTTGTGTTGGTGCCAATCCCCAAACTTTCTCCAATCTTAGGGGTAGAAGAACTACCCAAGGTGAAGGGGAGTGGGTTCTTCTCCATGATTTTCTCTCCTAGATTCCCACCCCGACCCAGACATTGGTTTCCCACAGTGACAGCAGTCAGTGGAGGAGGAGGCCTGGTTCTGTCTGAGCACTAGCCTGGTGTCTGTCTGGACTGAGAACTCTCCCAGAGGAGCAGGGAAACATGCGGCCAGGCTGCAGCGCTGCAGAGGTCCTTGCTTCTAGATGGGAAAGGTGGAGTTACTTGTTCTGTACTCAACTCTGGGCTTTCAGCTGCATTTGATTTCACACAGGTCAAAATGAAGCCATTTAAAAATTTATATTAAGCCCAGACAATGCATTTGGTTGGGTCTCAGAACAGTTCATGAAACTACAGTGCAAATGACCTATCGCCCTGTATGGACTCCCATCAGCATCCTCCCAGCATGATCACTGTCTGTCTTCCGTGCTGACAAGATGACTGAGCCCCTTACATGCAGGGTTGACGTTCCCTTCAAGAGCCAGGCCCTGTCATCAGCCTGGTCAGACTGTCTAAAAGAGCAGCCCGCAAGAAGTCCAGTCTGGCCTGCACTGCTTCAGGGCAGGGAGGTACCTTTACCATCCTGCTTCTGATGCAGCTTCCAATTCTGAGCCCTTCCTCATGTCCTTGGCAAGGCAGCTTAACAGTTTTTAAAAACATGCAATAATGCCAACACAAGATTGTTGCACTATACAAAGCTTTTTGAGTTTTCTTTATCTTTGAGGTGAAGCAAGGTATGTGTGGGGATGGAATCAAGGTGACCAGCAGAGAGTTCATATGCTCATTTCCCAGTTTCCTGGGAATAAGATTAAGAGAGACTTGGGGAACAGAGCTGAAGTCACTGCAATGGAAGAAAAAGGAAGTATAAGATGAGCCCCAATTTGCATGGAGGGCATCACTATGCAAAGAGGCCTTGTCATGGGACTGCACTCTGCCATCAGCAGCCTCAGGGGACATGTCTGCAGACTACACAGGGAGAATCATTCATGAACTTGTTCAACTAATAGTCGTGCAAGGGCCACTGGAAATAGGATGTTGAGTTGAAACCATCATGTTCTAGTCTGCAAGAGTTAGAACCTCCTGAGAGAGATGACAAATAATCAGAATATTGTATAAATAAGTGTATAGTTATACCAAGAATACTATGGCAGGATATAACATTTTCTATATTGTAGAGCAAAGCTTCTTTTCCTGGCTTGAGGTCAGCCAGAGTCTCCAAGGAAGAGACCTTTGTAAGAATGGAAGGCTGGATGAGAAAGGGAAGAAAGCCACCCCAGAGAAACAGATGTTCAACGTTTCCCAGCTAGAAGGGAAAGAGGCCTCTTTGAGGATCTGAAAGAAGCTGTGAGTTGGAGTATGGGAACTGCTAAACTGGCTGTCCCCCACATACTCCTGGGGTCCTGAGGACAACAGCACAGTATGGACCCCTGGAATTTCTTGGCAGGCAGCTGCATACACACATGATATGTCATCCAGTGCTCACAGAGAAATCGAGTGATGTGATATCTCTGCCTGAAATGGTGCCCAGGACATAATGGCGAATTGTGGAATGAGTAAGTAAAAGGGTCTTTTACCCCCATCTTGGGGGAAGCTTCCAGGAGAAGGATGTATTTGGAAGCTCCTGCGTTATCCTTTCCCTTCCTTTATCCCAGGGTGAGGGGACTGTGTTTGGATTGTTCACGTCCACAGCATCCACCAGGCCTTCTCTGGTGAGCATTAGGAAGGGATACATTATAAACAGGCTTTGGGGAAACTGCTCTCTTGTTCTTCACTCTAGTTGTTGCATTCCGTATTTGTTTCTCTTTGCTGAACATTCCCCCTTTACCATGGAAGCAGGAAGAATAATCTTTTGGGTCTAGGCTGAGGAATCTAAGGAAGTGAGGTGGTTTATTCCTCTGACTCCCTTCAGTGGTGACAGTGGTGTTCGAGGAGTGATTCCTCACAGCTCGAGTCTCTGTGACACATGGTACTTCATGGAGGCCCTATCTCTCCGTGTAACTGCATTCTCTGGAAGCTAGCAGGGACTTGGGTCAGAGATTCAGGAATCATTTGTAGGTGTCGCCAATCTTTGTGATTTCAATTTTGAAGACTGCATATGACAATAGATAATGTCAGAAGTTAAGAATCCAAGCACTAAAGAAAGTAGCCTCCACCTTGTAGAGGCAGGGGAAATTTCCAGAAGTAACCTCAGAGGATTAAATAACTGTCCCTTCATTACAAAAATGACACTTCAAAGCAGAGCTGCAGACCAAAGTCTTCCAGGCTCCATTTCTGTTCTGAATGGCTGTTCTGGTAACATCAGGAGAAAGAATTACACAGAAACAACTTATTGCATGTTTGTGGTAGATTGCAAAATAGGGTCACAAATTCCTTCTAAAGTGTTGTGTGTATCCACTCGCCATGGTTTGGTGGTCTTGCATCAAGAAGAGGTATCTACCTCCCCACACCTGGAATCTGGAACAGATTTTGACTTGTAGTCATAATAACTGATAATATAGTGCATGGAAGTAAGATTGTTGTGCAAGTTCCAGAAACTAAGTCTTAGGACATCTTGGGATTTCTGCTTTTGTCCTCTGGAAAATCTATCCTGCAACCATAGAACAAAAATGTCTCCCTGATCTTTTGGAGGAAGGGAGGTCACATGGAGAAGAATGGAGGCCAACCCTAACTACCAAGTATATGACCTTGATGTTGAATGAAGCTGCATGAGTGAGCTGTCAAGTAGCAGAGGAAACATACTCCCCACTAGTGCTCCAGCCAAGCCTCACAATCATGAGTAATAATAACTTTGCTGCTGATTTAATCACTAAGTTTGGGGTGTTTTTTAAAAGCATGAATAAATCACCCCTTTCACAGAAGGGACTCTCCCAGATGATGTTGTTCAATCCTCACATGAAATACCACAAGGTTCTGATTATTTTTCCTACTTTATAAAAGAAGTTGAACTTCACAGAGATGATAGGAAGCCATGAAGTAGCAGAGCTAGAGTTTTCGCTCATGCCTGTTTTCACTACAGGCCTATGTGGCGCTGTAGGTTACTCTCTCCCCATTTTTCTTGCTTGACTCAAGTCACAGAAACAGGACACAACAGCAAGCCACAGTGTTGGAGCAGAGGCTTGTGTTCTAGACTGCAGCATGCTATTAACATTTCTGTCACAGATCAAAGTTCACAGGGAATCAAGGGAAGGTACAGGGGTCTTCAGGACACTAAAGACAAAGAGATGGGCTTGCACTTCTACCAATTTATTGAATTGGAGCTTGGGAATCAAAATTGTTGTGATTGGGATCGATATCCTTACTGTTCTGTAAAGCTGGTATGACCTGAAGATTTGAGAGCAATTCAGAAACTCACTAGTGGTTTGCATTCATTATCTACAGTATATAATAAGTTATAACAAGTGATAGCAATTTGGAGAAATCCAAAGGAGATTTGAAGTCAGTTGAGGTATGAGCCAGGCTACCATCATAGTAAGACATCTAAGCAAGTGGTTGATGGCAGAATTCAGATTCTCATGGATGTACTCCCAAGATTGCTTGTCTAGAGTGGAGTAGGAGCGAAGGAGGGAAGGGAAGAAGTGACGGGGAGAAAGGAGGAAGAGCAGAAATTACGATTGGAAGTAGATTGGAAGCAGCCTACTGTCCCTTTATGCTGTTTATCACACAAACATTCCTACCTGCTTCACTGTGGGAAAGAATAACGCAGAGTGAAATGTCAAAGGTAGGCGTCATTGGGGCTCTTCAAGGAGGCTTCTTGCCCCAGAGTTCACGTAGCTCCCCATGTACCAGTGACACTGCCAGGCTGGTGCAGGAAAATGGTAGCAATGATGTTCCAAAACACCTACTAGAGAGGTATCTGTATCTGTGGGAAATGAACACTGGTGAAGGAATTATTTAATAATTAAAAGTAAGAAAATAAGTAGTTTGACTTCATCCCACTCCCAAAATGACATATGAAAAATTTTCATACTTTTCTCAGTATCTATGACCACAGGCTGGTCTCAAAGAGATTTAACATCCTCTAAAAGGAAATGGAGTTATTGACTCAGTAAAAATGATTGTTACTTCTATCATATTGAGGCGTACCCTCTTTGGGGACCATCTTTTCCTTCACTGCACCATGCCCTCCCAGGTGCCCAGCTCTCCCTCCTCCCTGAAGTTCCCATCGCATACGTGGCATGCGCTGTGATGTGATAGTGCTCTCTGGATGAAGGTGATATTTGATAAGTGTGGAAGCCTTCTCTGATGTTATCGAAATTGACTAAAGCATTGGAGGTGGGGCCAAAAAATTTAAATTATGTCAAGCAGATCAGAAAAAGAAAGGAAGAGGAGAAAAAAATAGCACAATAAAAGAAACAGACAGAAATAACTGGTCAGTGATCCTGTTACTGGTTTCGGGACCCATTAGATTGTGTGCTCAAAGTTCTTACGGAGGAACTTGGCTTGAGAGGATTGGGTCTCCAGGCCTGAATGTCATTCAGAGTAGCCAGAAAGCTCTGCCTGTTCAGGTGTCCAGAGGTAGAAATATCCCTGGATGGGCACAGGCTGAGCAGTTGCCAGAGCAGGTTCCTCCCCTAAACCAGAATCAGAGTTTTCAAGGGTGAAATCTGCTAAGTCAGCAGAATGGAATGTCCTGTGACCAGCTAGTGTGCACATATGTGTTGTGGCCAGAATCTATGAGTGATTTTAAGGAGTTTCTGGTATCGCAATATAGTAATGATTGAATGAATTTTTTAAAAAAAATATTCATTTATATATACAGGAACTGGGGTACAGGCCAGAGGTGTGAGGGGGTGAGAGGATTCACCAAAGACAAAGGGGGAAGCAGAACAGGTGGACAGACTGAAATGCACTGCTGAGGGGAGCAGCGAATGAGACAGGAGAGGTCTGCTGTGCCATGTGGGCCACCTTGCTGGCCAGGGAACGAGCCAATGCTACAGTGGCTGCAGATAGCCTCACAGTGTTATGGCCTAACCCCCTGTGCCCTGATTGAACAATGTTTATGGAACTTAGTTTTTCCATTAAAAATGACCTAGGTTAGAATATATATAACATATAATTTCCATTTTAACCATATGTACGTGTGAAGTCAGTGGCATTAAGTACATATACATTGTTGTGCAACCCTTTCCCCACCTATCTTCAAAACTTTTGTCATGTTCCCAAGCTGAAACTCTGTTCCCATTAAATAATGCTTCCCCACTCCCAGTTCACTCAGTCCCTAGCAACCATAATTCTACATTCTGTGTCGATGAATTTCATCACTAAGTAACTCATATTTTGGAATCATCTTTTTGTGCCTGACTTGCACCACTTAGAATAATGTCCTCAAGATCCATTTATGTTGTAGTATGTATCTGAATACCCTTCCTTTTTTAAGGCTGAATACTAGTCCTCTGTATATATAGACCACTTTTGTTTACCCATGATCTATCAACAGAGACTTGGGTTGCTTTGACCTTTTGGTTACTGAAAATAAAGCTGCTGTGAACACATTTATATGATTACTTCTTTATGACTCGCTTTCAATTCTTTGCAGTATGTATCCAGAAGTAATCGTCCTTAATCTTAAATACTATGTTTAATATTTTTGAGGTACTTCTGTACTGCTTTCAACAGTGGCTGCACCATTTTATATATCCACTAGCAATGAAAGGGTTCTAATATCTCTGTATCCTCAACAAACTTTATTACTTTATTTTAAAAATAATATCCATGCTAATGAGTATGGATTTTCTTGATTGTGTCTTTTTTTTTTAATAGAAGCTAAGATTTAGAAAGTCTAAATAGTTTGCTTACAGTCACATAGCTGATAAGTGTCCGATCTAGGAGTTATGTTCAGGTGGTCTTAATCTAAAGTGCATACAGTGTATGAACTCAGGCTTATAAGTCTTCTGCTAGTTGTATGAAACTGTTCATCACAGGAAGCTATGCTCAGCAGATGTTGGAGTGATGAGGAAGACAAAAATATTTCCATCAGCTAGAAGCGAGTCTGCAATTGCTTTGACCAAAACGAGTCGATAACCTGGAACAGATAAAATCAGAATAACTCCTGACATTTGGTACAAATGCCAAGAGACCTAAATGTGGATAATTTTGGAAGCCAACTGAAGAGTTGAGTTATTACTTGTCTCAATGCTTCCTGCTTTCAGTTGGGACTGGAAATGGAAGTGCCAGGCCCTGCCAGGAAGTCTCCTCTCGTGGTTTTACTGGTCAAGGCTAATTTAGGAAGTGCTGGAAATCTTGTAGAAACCCCTTGGGAAATTTTCACCTTGTTTTCCTGCATAAAAAGTTCCATTCAGTTAAAAAAAAACCTCAGAAATGACATCTGGTCTCCTTACTGGCTTATCTTGGGCTAAACCTTGCCTTTTTCTCCCAACCCAGTTCTGTATCAGGCAGTTCAGTCTGCACCGTGCCCAAGTGACATGGTCTTTGAGGGTCTGGAGGAGAGATTTGTGGGTACCCTGCTGGCTCTTGTATATGACCTCCCATGTCATGTATACTATTGCCTTGCGAAATGTGTGGTAACATTTTCCTCTCACTGCATGGAAAGGTCATGAGGTTTATCCAACATCCCCCAGAAAATAAATGTTAAAACCAAAAAACTAACTCAAATCTAGTTTCAAAAGTGACAACTTTTTCATTATCTCTCTGTCAGATGTATTTGAAATAATTCCTTTCTTAAAGGAGATTTGAGCTCTTAATAAAGAGGTGAGAGTTTCAATTCCTCCATTACATATAAAACATTTATATAAAATTCAAATATAAAACATTTATATGAAGTTCAAAATCAGGCCATGGTCCACTGCCCTGTGACCCTCTGAGATCCCATATAAGCACTTCTCCCTCACTTCCACCTCAGCCACACCTGTTCCTTACTGCTCCTGGACACACCTGCACTAACTCCCTTCGTTTCTTCATGTTCCATCACATGTCTGCGTCCCACAGATCATCCCAGGCCTGTCCAAAAGATCTGAAAAGAGGCCTTTCTCCTTACATTTCTTTCCAATTCCCAGAGCACACAAGTCAGACCTCCCCTAAACATATCTCTGCCTCCCTGCAAGAAGTTGTCTTCACATCTTATTTCACCTAAATGAGGTCTTGTACATAAAATACCTAGCTCAAGGTTGATAGAGCTAGGGATTCGGTAGAGAAGTACATGAATTATGGGCCAAACGATAAAAGGAAAAGGTCTATGCAAATTTAAGAGGAAAGGAAATGTGAATTTGAATCAGAAAATGAGTAAGCTTTAGTAATGAAGGTTTGGATGGTTGAGAGTTGGAGCTGGTAGGAGTGAGGGGGAGGAAACATGGTGGAACAGAGAAAAGCTGTGCAACTTGAACTGAGAAAGAGGTCCCCACTTGCAGTGGACATTCTGGAAGGACTGGTGTATACAAATGCATGCCGTTTAAAATTGGTGATTAGCCATGCACTGGTGTAATAAATGTTTTTGAGTATTTACTGTGATCATTGACAAATAAGTGGGCTCCTTCCCTCACAGAGCAGATAGCTGAGTATGAAGATTCAAATTCAAGACCACTGTCTTTTCATTTGACATGTATTAGGAAAAGATGCTTAGCAATTAACATACTTGAACAGGTGTGTTAATGATTTCATTTTGGAAAAGTGTGCCCAACAGACTTAATAGTGGCAAAATTTTCATGAAGTTTGCTTACAGATACTTGAAAATGGAAGATTGAGAGGGAAAATTCCTCTTTATTTCTAACTCTTTAAAGTGAATTTTAATAACTAAAAACTGTGTTCCCTACTTTTGATTCAGTCTATTTCTTTGAAAAATTGAAAAGGAAAAATCATTTAATTACTGACAAAATTAAGACATTTGGCCTCTTGTTTTCTTATTCTGTGATTATAATATGTTTTCAGGGGTCTCCCTGGTGGTGCAAGGGGTTAAGGCACAGTGCCATGAAGCTATCCGCAGCCACTGTAGCATGAGTTTGCTCTCCGGCCAAGGAGGTGACCCACATGGTGCAGCAGACCTCTCCTGTCTCACCCATTGCTCCCTTCAGCAGTGTATTTCAGTAGATCAGCCTTCTCTGCTCCCCACTCTGTTTTTGGTGACTCCTCTTAGCCCCCTCACACCTCTGGTCTGTACCCTAGTTCTTGTGTGCATCAATAAATAAAAATCTTAAAAAAAATATGTTCTCAGCAATTTGGAAAATATATGTGAAATTGCAAACAATTTACATTTCTAGCAGCATTCTGAAGTAAAAAATAAAAAAACAAAACCAAGTGGAATCAAAATATCATTTTTTTCTGGAAAACTAGATACCAAGGCTTGTGACAGCCTCTCTACTAGTCACAGATCATTTCTACTCCCAGCCACAGGGACATGAGGTGTCTGTTCCCAGGGACAGTGGGTAGGGATTCAGCAGATTCTGATTCTGTCACCCACCTGAGTTTGGGCTTGATGGTATAACTCATCCCTGAAACACAGCCCCTGGAAGCCAGCCTCCCCAGGGCCCTGCTGTGGGACTGCAGCTTCTTATCACCTGGTTCATAGACCCTTTTCTCCTTCCGTCCTCATAGACCATGTCTTGTAACATCACTTCAGAAAAAAATGTGTTACTTTTTTTTTTTTAAGTCATTTCCTGGAGGTCTAAATTAATATTGAGGGTAAGTTCTTCCTCTGTTCCTGTGGAAAAAACAATCTGATGAGCTTCTAGATGGCTTGTTACTCCTAAGACAATCAGCTTTTGGTGATAGTGAGAGAAATTTATTTTCCTGGAAGGACAGTGCATTTCTGCCCAGATAATGGTGATGATGATGATGATAAGAAGTCACCTGTTTCTCCTAATCCTGTGGGTATGTATGGGGGGGGCATGAGTGGGGATGAGTGCCGGGGTCCCAAGGATGAAATATTGGGGCCGAACAATATGGTGGCCTTGCTGGGACTGAGGAAAGAATCTCCAGTGATTAAGGCTAAGCAAAGGCAGGAGCCAGAAGAGCTGACACCAGCTTCAAGTTTCCTTTTCTACATTGTAATCCTCTTATGTTGCTTCAACCTGAGGAGAGTTGTCAAAAATGACAAGCCTGAGTTTAACAGTGCTTTGAGGCTAAAGGGATAAGCTTTGATGGTGATCTCAGTGAAAGCAGACAGGAGACTTCCAAAAACCTGGATGGGTGACAAAAGCTGACAGTCCCTGTTAAGATGGATCTGCAAAAGCAAAGGCGCCCCAGGGAACTGCAGGGAGGATAGGCCCAACCCCATATGCTTGCTCAGAGGACGGTGGGAAGGAGAGGAAACTGGGAGCGATCAGGTTACACATATATCCTCATCATTTTTGTGCAGTTCTAGAGGAAATTCACTAGAGATAGGATGTCAAGATGTCCTCAGCCTAAGATCTATTCATATATAAGGCTGACAAAGCAGTGAGCTTAAGAGCATGTCCTATGAAGATTAAGGGGGGCCAGAAAAGCAGGGGCAACCTGAAATCCAAAGGGAACCCTGAGAGTTGAAGTGGTAAAAAGTGGCTAAGAACCACCGGGGAAATTAGAAAACCAATGTAGAACACTCAGGACTGTTTGGAGTTACAATGACCCCTTATTTAAACATCAACAATATGACTTAGCAAACTATTTCCATCAAGTTATTCAAGCAGGCTTGCATAGAAATCACATGTCGTCATTGGGTGTAATTGTTAATTGTATGAGTCAACTTGGCTAGGTTATTGTGGCCAAATTTAGGTGAAAAGTCTCTCTGGATGTGGTTGTGAAGGTGTTCAAATCAATAATGGACTTTGAGTAAGACAAATTTATTTTTATGTATGTATGTGCCTCATACATGGTTGCGTACTGGTTGAACTGGCTGGAGAGTTTAAGAGCAAAGATTGCTTTCCTCTGAAGAATTTTGATTCCAAACTCAAGCCACAACATCAGCTTCATCCTAGATCACCTCCTATTGACTAGCGCTGCATTTCATACTCAGAGTCCAAAAGTTATTCTCTAATACCTGGAACTTATGACAATGATTCATTACGTGTCACAGGAATACAGATGATGGACCCATGAATCAGCATTCACAACTAAGAAGAATATTCTAGATTATCCAGGTGGGCCTGATCTAATCATGTAAGTGCTTCAAACCAGAGAACTTGGGCTGTAGTCAGGAGAGATACCACCAAGGAGGAAGTTAGAGAGATTTGAATATGCAGCCCAACCATTGCTGGAGGGATACTCTTGAAAAGTATGGGTAGAATCAGACAGTTCCTAGGAGCAAAGCCTGGTCATAACTGACAGCCAGCAAGGACCTCGGTCTCATAATCACACAAACTGAATTCTGAAAGCAAATCAAATGAGTTGAAAGCAATTTTTCCCCAAACCTCCAAATCTACCAATCCCCCTGGCATCTTGCTTTTGACCTGGTGATTGCCTGCACAGGAACCAGCTGAATCCACTAGCAGTTATGACTTAGAGAACCACTCGATAGTAAATTTCATTTTACTATCTACTCTAAAATTGTTACTGCAGGGTTACAAGCTGAACTATGTGCCCACCAAAATGATATGCTGCAGACCTAACCCCCATGACCTCAGAATGTGAGTGTATTTGGAGATAAGGACTTTAAAGAAATGATTAGGGTAAAATGAGGTCATTAGGGTAGTTTCTAATTCAATATGACTTTGTCCTTATAAGAGATTAGACCACAGACACACACAGAAAAAAAGAGACCGTGTGAAGACACAAGATGACAGATGCTTACACACCAAGAGAGGCCACAGGAGAAACCAGCCTGCCAACTTCTTGAACTTAGGCATCCAATCCCCAGCACTGTGATAACTACATTTCTACTGTTAAAACCGCCCAATCTACAACTTGGGCTGTAGTGGCCTGTGTACAGTTATAGAAGTAGCAATAGGAAACTGGAAATCCACTCAACAGTATTATCAGTATCTACTTTTCTGTTAGTCATGGACCTTTGCGTACAATCATGTTTCTGGATCTTACATCTTAAAAGAAAGAAAATGCCTCCCTTTAGTCCCATGTACCCCACCTGTTCTAGTCTTTTATATCCTCGATTGTCATAGCAGCAAAGGCCTTTGCAGGCAAGTTCCAGTCAGTCAGCAATGCTGTGCTTCTCACCCTCTGCAGCCCTTCCACTCAGCCACCCACCTCCTTCCTGGAAGCAATTCTTACCAGAGCATAGAGGGTCCTCTAAGCCGTACGCCAACTTGGCACATTATATCCTTAACTATTTCTAGCTCTTGACACCATCTACCACCATTTCCTTTTGAAGACAGCTACTTCTGCAGCCTTGTGGCCCTCATCCCATGGTTTCCCTCTGATCTGGTTCCTTTTCTACCTCTTCTGCTCAATGTTGAAATGTTGCTGGTCCCAGTGCCTCCAAACTGGACCTCCCTCTTCCATCCCCATTCTTACCTAACATCCTCTAGCTCCATGGATCCAAACACCCATTTGTGCTCGTGACCCCACTGCTATTCCACTAACCTTAACCTGTCCCTGAAAATCCAGACTCACTCTTCCAAATGCTTCTGTGGTCATTCCATGGGGATGTCTCATAGTCACAGCAGATTTCTTAGCTTCACCTGTAGTAAACAGGTTGTCTTATCTCAATAAAAAGTTTCATAATTAGATATCATTCTTTTGGTTTTCTTTCCTTCTGAATTTTAATTTAATTAGTATTAAATTTAATTAGTATTGAATTTAATTAGTATTAAATTTGAGATTATAATGCCATAGATTTATATCCAGTGGATTTTTGGTTTTCTGCTGCCACTTATATTACTATATGCACACGCTGCTATCGCCCCAGCTGTAGGCAGTAGAAATACATTTATCGAAACTTACCATTTAAATAGTACAATTTAGCTTTTTGGGCTTGCAGGGAAAGTGGAGTGGCACAGGCTTTTTTCTGCCTCGAAGGCCAGCACCTTTGGTCTTGCTTTCCTCCTAGATTGTAGCACAGACAGTGGGGCTGAGAGGCATGAGTGTGGGGAAGAACCTTTGATTATGTGCAACTAGGCATGGAGAATACAGGGCATGCACATATGTAAATGTACACACCTGGGCCTAGAACAGAGGGATAAAAGGGGCTCTTCAGCCCAGGCATTCAGGACCGCTCTGAGTCTGAAACCACAAGAAACTGAGAGGGAGGCGAGAGAGCAAGACAACGTGGAAATTCAGGAGGGCGGGGGTGCTGACTGCCTCCTGGTGTGCCAGCCTCCCTGCCTGCTGTGCCTGTGCACCTGGGTCCCTGATTCAGCATTAAAAGGACTAGAAAATCTATCAAGGGCTAACAGACTCGATAGTAAAACTGGATGGACTGGGGTGGTTGCACAACCAAACAGCTTTGCCTCCATCAGAATCTAAGTTTAAAATATTTTCATCACTCCCAAAAAGAAACTGTACTTACAGTGATGGTATCCTATTGTATAACTCCCACAGCGTTCTGCCCCCCTGAGTTCCTCACAACCAATAATCTACATTGTTTCCATAGTTGTGCCTGACTTGCATATTTTAGGTAAGTTCTCATAGTATATGGCCTTTTGTGTTTGACTTCTTTCACTATCACGTTTCTAGCTTTCATCTGTATTGTAGTGCAGCAGCGACCCCATGACACCTGGAGGCTACAGGAGGCTCACAGCTTCACTGCGGCCACTGCCTGAGTGCAACATGTGCAGGCCTCTTGGTCACAGTGGTTTCCTGCCTCAGGCCCTAGCACGAGGAGCCCCATCAGGACTGCAGCAGAAAGGCTTGCTCTGGGCTGGTGCTGGCAGGCCCATGGCATGCCAGGAAGGAAGGCTGGTAGCAACCAAGTCAGCAAGATGGCTATGCTAGGCCCTCGGCACACTGCTTTCGCCTGCTGCCAGTGGACAGCTCTTCCTCCGGTGCCAGCTGGTTTGGACGCCAGAGTCCCCAGTGTCAGCTTGGGCTGCAGCTGTGGGAGTTTCTCATCCTGCCATCCAAGTGTGCTTCCTGTGGGCAGTGCCCAGGTTGCTTTGAAAGCAACTGCAGCAGCAGCAGCCACAGAAGGAGAAGCAGGTTTTTCTCCTCCTGCCACCCCACAAGAGGAAGCAGCCCTGGGGCTCCTATAAGGGAGGCGATCCCCAAACTCTTCAGCCCCTTGTTTGGAGTTGCAGGGAAGAGTGTTGGGCTCCACTGGAGCAGCTCCAGTGACGTGGTTTCCTGGAACTGCATGCAGCAGTTCATTCCTTTTATTGCCAAGTAATATCTATCATGTGGATGGTACACATTTTGTTTATCCACTAATGGATAAATAAATGTCCACTGATGGACATTTGGTTTGTTTTTGGTTATCATGAATTATGCTAATATAAACACTTATGTGCAACCTTAGGTGTGACGTATTTTCATTTTTTTTGGCTAAATCCCTAGGATTTGATATGATGGGTCATATAATTATGCTCAACTATTTGAGGCACTGCCACCCTGTTTTATCTAATGAGGGTACCACTTTATATTCCCACCAGTGAGGGTTCCAATGTCTCTGCATCCTTGCCAAGACTGGGTACTGTTTGTTCTTTGATTTTTTTACAAAATTAAAATCATTTTTTTTACATATCCATATATGTAACGTTGGGGGTACATTTCCACATCTCCACATGTGCACATGCATTTCTCATCCTCTACCAAAATTCCCATGCGAATGCCCTATCCATTTCCTTCTCCTGTCTCCTCATCTCTCTTCCCTGTTCCCTCTGCTTAACTAGTGTATTTTTAGAGTCTAAGAATTACTTTTGGTGTGCTTTGCTAGTATGTGGTCTTTGGTTACTTATATTCCACAGTTAAGTGAAACCATCCTACACCTTTCACTTTCTGACTTATTTTACTTAGTATACTCACCTCAAAAAACACCCATTTTGCCCCAAAGGGCACTGTTTCATCTTTTAAAATATCTGAGTAGTATTCCATTAAGTACATATTTCATAATTTCCTTTGTCATATGTTTTGGGGTACTTAGATTGGTTCTATCTCTTGGCAATTGTGGATAATGCTGCTATCAACATAGGGGTATATAAATCTTACCTTATTAGAGTTCTCATATTCTTTGAGTAAATACCTAGCAGTGATGTTGCTGTATCATGTGGTATTTCCATTTTTAGTTTTTGGAGGAATCTCCATATCATTTTCCATAGAGGCTATACCAAATTACATGCACACCAACAGTGGATGAGGGTTTCTTCTACCCTACAACATTGCCAATATTTGTTGTTTCCATTCTTGTTGTTATAGATCTTTTTGTTATAGGGGTGAGTGATAATTCATTGTGATTTTGATTTAAATTTCCCTTATAGTAACATTTTACAATCTTTCACATGCCTGTGGACCATCTGAATGTCTTTGGAGAAGCATCTACTTAGGTCTTTTGCCAATATTTTTTTTCTTGTTAGTTTATTTTTGTTGTTGAGCACTGTAAATACTTCATGTATTTTGGAAATTAACTCCTCATGAGATGTGTGATGTAAAAATATTTTCTCCCACTTTATAAATTATCTTTTTGTTTATATGATGTTTTCATTGGAGGAATAGAATTTTTCTAGTCTGATATAAATCCACTTGTTTATTTTTTCTTGTTTCCCTTGCTATTTGGGGTTGCTTCCAGGAGTATCATCTAAAGTTTTCTTTTCTTTTTTTTTTTGGCTGCGTACAGTGTAGTTTATTGATGGTACATGAAAAAGCAGGGCTCCTTAAGCTCCTCCCCTTCTCCATGGGTAGGGACTGTGACAGGTCAAGAGACTCTCTATGTGTTTGGAAAGTTGGGGAAGGACTCCCCAGAAGCTCAGGGTGCCTCTCTTCCTCTTGAGCTCTTCCTGGGGCTGTGATCTTGGGGGCTCTTATATTTTGGAGGTCATGTGGGTCATGAGGTCCATCACCCTATTGTAGCCAAATTCATTTTTATACTAGGGAGTAATCTTGACAAAATGTTTATTGAGGATGATGATAATCCCAGCATCAAAGGAGTGGGTGTCAGTTAAAAGTGCAGGAGCTAACCTGGTAGGCCTACCTGGTAGGCCAGTGTAGGCCAGGTTGTCTTTGAGGGGGTCCTTTGATGACTGTTTCATCACTTCTCAATGCCATTGTATTTAACAGCTTTCTCCAGGTGGAAGATCAGGTCTACAACTAACACCCTGGGAGTGGGAACATAGATGGACGTACCAGTCAACTTCCTGTTCAGCTCTGGTGGTATCAGTACTGTATAACCACTCAACTGTCATACCACAACTTTCCAAAGGGCTCATCCACAGTCTTCTGTGTGGTAGTGATGGCATGGGCTATGTCCATGAGTCCCTCCATGAGGACAAAGTTGACCTTGACAAGAGGGACTAGCAGTTGGTGGTAAAAGAGGCATCACTGACAGTCTTGAAGGAGTTGTCATACTTCTCAGCAGAAGGGGAAGACCCTTTTGCCCAACCCTTCAAGTGTGCCCCAAGTTTTTCCCAAGGTAATGAAGACACCAGGGAGTTCCACAAATATTCATTGCCAGCATCACCCATTTGAATTTGGTAAGTTCTCATTCCTGGTGAATGGAGCTGGAATTTCCATTGATGACAAGCTTCCCATTCTAAGCCTTGACTGTACCACTGAACCTGCCATGGGTCAAATAATACTAGAACATGTAGAACATGTAGTCAAACTCAATGAAGGGGTCACTGATGGCAACAATTATTCACTTTGCCATTAATTGCAGCCCAGGCACTCAATCTGGCCAAATCTGTTCACTCCAACCTTCACCAAGGTGTCTGAAGAACTCACTGGCACTGCACAATAAAATATGGCTATCTGTAGAACTGGGAGGAGCATAAAGCCTACCTAAATTTTCTTTTAAGTAGTTCATTATTTCAAGTCTTTAACTGTTTTTGAATTATGTTTTATGTATATAGTTAAATAATGATCTAATTTTATTTTTTTCATGTGACTAAGTTTTCCAGAACCATTTATTAAAGAGGCCTTTTTTCTCCATTGTATGATCATGGTTTCTTTGTCAAAGATTAACTGTCCATATTTATGTGAGTTAATTTTGGGATTTTATGCTATTACATTGTTTTTCATTTCTGTTTCTTTTCCAATACCATACTGTTTTGATTATTGTTGCTATGTATGTAGTTTGAAGTCAGAGCATGCCACTTCCACTTTTTTTCTTTTCTCATAGGATCACTTTGACTTTTTAGGGTCTTTTGTGATCCTATACAAATATTATAACTATTCTATTTACTTTTAAAAAGTTCATTGAATTTTGATAGCTATTATATTAAATTTGTAAATTGCCTTACATTTATGCTTCTAATCCATGAATGCAGGATACCTTTCCACTCCTTTGTGCTTTCTTTCATTTCCTTTAACACTATCTTATAGTTTTCATTTCTTTTATTTTAAAAAATATTTATTTATTTATGCATACAAGAACTGGGGAACAGACTAGAGGTGGTGGGTGAGAGGATTCAGCAGAGACAGAGTGGGGAGCAGAACAGGTGGATCTACTGAAATACACTGCTGAGGGGAGCAGTGGGCAAGGCAGGGGAGGTCTGCTGTGCCATGTGGGTCACTTCTTGGCCCGCAACAAGAATTGAACTCATGCTGCAGTGGCTGTGGTTTGCTTCATAGTGCGTTGCTTAACCCATTGAGTCGCCAGGGAGGCCCCATAACACTGTCTTATACTTTTCTATGTATACTTTAAGTGTTCCCTTCCTTCAATAACTTTGCTATCTGGTATTTTGTTCTTTTTGATACAGTTGTTAATGGAATTTTCTTCTAATTCTTTGTTACATATGGAAATATAATTTATTTTTATGTACTGATTTTGTATCCTACCATTTTAGTGTATTCATTTATTGCTTCTAGTAGATTTTTGGTAGTTGGACTTTCTACTTATATTGTCCTCTATAAATAGTGATAGTTTCACTTCTTCTTTTCCAATTTGGATTCCTTTTATGTATTTTTCTTCCCTAATTGCTCTGACTCCCAATACCATGTTGAACATTAGCAATGAAAGTGGATATTTTTTTCTTGTTCCCTATCTTAGCAGGAATGCTTTCAATTTTTCACCACTGAAATGAGTATGTTGTTTGTTGTGGGTTTGTCATACATGACCTTTATTTTGAGATAAGTTCCATTTATTCCAATTTTCTGGAAATTTTTTTTTAAAATCATGAGTGGGTTATAATTTTGTTTACTGCTTTTATTCATATGTGTTGAAACGATCATATGATTTTTTTTTAAATTTTGTTTATTTTTGTGTAGAAGAACTGGGGTGTAGGCCTGAAGTGCAGGGGTTGGGATGAGAGAATTCATCAGAGAAAGCATGGGGAGCAGAACAGGCAGATCTACTGAAACACACTGCTGAGGGGAGCAGCAGACGAGACAGGAGAGGTCTGCTGCGCCATGTGTGAGTTAGCTCTGGGGTTGGGGATCAAATTCAGGCTGTTACAGTGGGCCTTCATGGTGGTAATGCTGAGACATAACTCCCAGACCATGAGGAAGAACCCAGATTGTGTGTTTTTTATCTTCCTTGTTGTTGATATGGTGAAAGATATTGATTGGTATATGTTGAAGTCACCTTGAATCTCTGGAATAAAACTTACGTGGTTATAATGGTTGAATCTCTAATATATTGCTAAATTTGATTTGCTAAGATTTTCACATCTATGTAATTCAGAGATACTGGTCTACAGTATCTTTCTGTGCTGTTTGGTTTTGGGATCGTGGTAATGTTGTCTTCATAAAATGTGTAAGGGAGACTTCCAATCTCTTCAAATTTTTAAAAAAATATTTTAATTTTTATTTATTTTTTTCTTGCAATGTTTGTTTTCTTTTCTAGGTGTAATCCCCATAAATTTCTGTCATCAGTTCTCCTGTGCACAGTCACCATAGTCCCTCAAGGTCTCAAGGTCTTCAATTTTGAGTAGGGTAAGTATAACGATTTGGTAGACTCTACTAGGTAAGCCTGTACTTTTGTTCTTAATGAGACTTTTGATCTTTCAATTCTGTGCTTGTGATTAGTTTAAACCGTCCTTTTCATCTTGATTCATTCTTGGAGGTTGCATGATTATAAAAATTTGACTGTTTCTTCTGGATAGTCTAGTTTGTCTGCATAGACATACTAGATTCTTATGATGATTGCATTTCTGCAGCATCTACTGCAATTTCATATCTTTTGATTCTTTTAACATGGGTTTTCTCTCTTCTTTTCATAGTGAACCTATTAAGGGTTTGTCAGTTTTGTTTATCTTTTCTAAGAACCAACTCGTGGTTTCACTGATGTTTTGAATGGTTTTATTGTTTTCTATTTCATTCTAATTTTTATTCTAAAGTTTATTCTAAATTTTATTATTTCTTCCCTTCTCCTGATTTTTGGTTTTGCTTGTTTTTCTTTTTCTAATTTCTTCAGTTGTAAAATTAGATGGTTTAAGTAAACTTTTTCTTCTTTTTTATATTGCTGTATTATATTGCTATGTACTCCCCTTATAATACTAATTTTAGAGCATTCTGTAAGATTTGATAGATTTTCTTCCATTTTCATTAACGTCCAGGTGACTTTTACTTTCTTCATTGATCAGGGATTTTTTTTATCCTTTTTTTTGGCTAATTTCTAGTTTTACACATGTGGTAAAAAAAAAAAAATATATATATATATAACAGATCTATGTCATATATATATATATATTTATATGTAACAGATCTATGTCATGTCCCATAACATGAAATACTTGAGAATGTTCCATGTGCATTAGAGAAGAATGTGTATTCAGTTTTTTTCAGATGGAAGATTATAAATTTCAATTAAGTTAACTGGTCCAATACTTAATTTAATGCCTTTATTTCCATGTTAACTTTCTGTCTGGATGAGGTAACCTTTTATACAAGTGGTGTGTTGAAGTTCCCCCATTATTATAATGTTTTGTTAACGTATTGCTTTATGTTTGATAATAGTTGCTTTATATATAATCAGGGACCATGGTGTGTAGTGAATAGACATTAATGACAGTTATATATTCTTGATAAATTCTTCCTTTATCATTATATAGTGTCTTTTGTTCCTTATTTTTTTTTTTTTGGCTGAAAGTCTAATTTATCAGATATGAAAATAGCAGTTCCTGCTTTTCTCTCAGAACTGTCAATGTGAAATAACTTGCTCCAGTATTTCACTTTAAACTTGTTTGTCTTAATTTTTAAATGTGTTTCTTTTACGTAAAGTATAGATAGCTAATATTTTTATCCCAATTTGTTTTTCTGTGTCTTTTAATTGGTGAGTTCAGACCATTCAATTAGGGTGATCATTGCTACAAATATTTCATTCCATCTTTTGTTTTTTGATTGTTTTATCTTTCTATTGTTTCTTTTTTTCATTTTTTTTTTCTCTCTGCTTTTCCATCAGTGGCATTCCCTGGTGGTTCTCTCATCTACATTTCTTTTTTTTATGTGTGTCTATTCCAGATTTTTGCTTTTCTGTCATATAACCATGAGGATTATATCAAACTTTCTATATGTTAAAAAAGTCCTTTATGTATTGATATCAACTAGTTGTCATTTTACTATACAGGTTCTGACCTTTTCTTCCTTTCCTTTAGTGTATTGTCATTATTACAAATTACTATTGTTTTTACTTCTGATTCTGTATTTCCATTGTCACTTTGCTTAAGGTTTTGTGTTTCGTTTCTTTCTTTTCTTGCAAAAGGACTTCTTTCAACATTTCTTATTGGGTAGGCCTATTGGTGGTAAATGCGTTTTGTTTATTGGGAAGATCTTTATTTAACCTTTAAAATTTGAATGATAATTTTTCAGGATAGACTATATTTGGCAGGCAGTTTTGTCTTTTAGGATTGTGAATTCTCCACTCAACTCCCATCTAACCTATAGTGTAACTGCTGATTAGGATACTTTTGTATGCTATAGTCCTTTTTTTTTTTCTTTCTGTAAGCCTTCAATATTCTTTCTTTATCTTTGACTTTGATAATTTAACAATGATATGTGTTGAGAAAGGTCATTTTTCATGTAGAAATTTAGGTATTTTTTCTTCTCCCTGAATAGTCATATTTATTTATATCCTTATGTACTGGAAGTTCTCAGCTTTTATTTCTTGAGTAGGGTCTCTGTTTCCTTTTCTCTCTTCATCTTCTAGCATACCCATTATCCTTCACTTCCTCTTCTGATGGTGGCTATTTCTCACTGAGTTTATTCATTTTTCGTAAATCTTCTCTCCTTCTCTTCTTCCATTTAGGTGATTTTTGCATTTGTGTCTTCAATTTCTGAAATTCTTTCTTCTACAGGCTTAATTCTATTTAAAATTCTGTCCATATTTGCCCTCTTTTCTTTCAGCATTATTTTTTCATTCTTTTAATAGCTTTGATCTCTTAATGTTTCTTCACTTACCTTTCTGCATTTGATTGTTTTCCCAATACCTCATTTGGCATTCTTAAAATTGTTATTCTAAAATGTTTATTCAGTCCTCTATATCGCTGAATTTTTATTCTTCTCTTATTTTCCCATCGTGTACCACTCAAGATGTTGCTTGCTTCACAGGCATGTGTGCTACCTTATTTGCATTTTTTTTGAGGATGGGGTGCTGTGGACTTAGTTTTGTTATTTTTCCTCTCTGTTTACTTTGTAGTAGTGGGTGGAGAGAGCAAGCTAGGATTCAAATACTCAGTCTCAATCCTTGTGAGATTGAGGGCAGGTCCAGATTGATAGAACCCTTCTGTCTCCTCTACTCTCTCTAAAGTAACTTAGTTCAGTGTTTCAGGTATCCTAAATCCCTGTCCTGCACCTTTGCTGCTATTCTATGTGCTGTGGGTAATGTACCGCCAAGTTTGAGTCACCCGAAAAAGAGTGCCAGGCAGCAAGACACAGGCTGCCTTTACTGCCATTCTGGGCTGCGTACTTCAATCACCAGAATATAGCTGCCAGAGCTGGCCAAAAGGCCAGTCAGGTGCCACAAATCACTCACTAGGGTCTTTTTATTGTGGGTAGTGAGAGGTCTCTCTTTCTGGTCCTTGAGCTCAGGCTCTGCAGCACACCACCAAGGTTCCTTTCGTCTGATTTTTCACTGGAGGGGAGGGACCTCCCTTGCCCTCACTGCCAACTACTGAACTCCCAGTGGCTGAGCCCATGGTTTTATACATGTGGGCATCTATCTATAGACTTCCTTCTGAAAAGTTCCTTTGGTTATACTCATTGTGTCCAGGAATACTGTAGTCGTCTTTGCTCATAACACTAATAGAATAGGCAGGCCTCCAGCCTATTCTGCAGACCAGAAGATCTGTTAGCCTGTCTGTGACCTTTTTCACCTTTCTCTCTCTGTCTCCACAGCAAGACACCAATCTAAATGTAGAACTTATGGGAAAGAATTCTGAGAATGAACCTCTAAATCTTCCTTTGAGATAATTTTATTCTAGTTTTATTTTCCATTTAGTTGTGTTTAGGGGAGAAGAAGATCCAAACCTCTGTATTCTTCCATGTTGGGGATTGCCTTCTGATTTTATCTGTGCTATTTCGGTGTCTCCAGCCACAACATGACAGAAGATTTGAATGTGTGTTTCATACTGAATGTTTGTATCTCCTCCAAGTTCATATGTTGAAATCCTAACCAGCTAAGGAACTACCACTTCAATGGGAATATAACCAGAGCTACATCTAGGACAATAAGAAGTAATATAAAATGTGATAATTGAATTGGCTGGATTTGGAGGGGCTGGAAAAAATCAATGATTCCAAAAATCTTATTTTTCTCTTACATACAATGAAGTATTAGTGTTTGAACAATGTATGGCCATTTTTAAAATTGTATTTATTTAATGATTTCTACCATGCATATATCTCATGTGTCACAAATTCATGTGTCACAAATTTACTTTGCAAAACACCTTCTTTGTTAAATAAGGACTCATCTGAGCAGAATTTCTTAAAATGATGGAGATATCGTATGACTTTTCATTTGACTTTAAACAAAGCTGCTTCCCTGGGTATTCAGAGCTTAAAGAAAGGAGATGCAGCAATTAGGTAAAGAACTCAAAATATTTAGGAGAGACGTCCTGAGAATCTCCAGGCCTCTCTAACTAGGAATTTATCTTTACTCCATGCCAGCATTGGAACGAGCTCAGCAGGAGGTCAGCGCTGACATGACCTGGCACCCCAAATCTGGCTGTTCCATGTATGGGAAGGGAGCAGAAGGTATGCACAAAACATGAGTCAGACAGATGTTAACATGTGTGGACTCCCCATCCCCCCTTGTTCTCAGGATGTAGTTGGCATTCAGAGCTTCTGCTGGTCAAACTAAAATAGATTCAGGCAGAGGGACTTTCACCAGGACAAAAGTCTTGGTATGAGGATATCTGCTGAACAGAGCAGGCGGACATTATGGCCAGATTAACATAACCAGCTAGACCACCTTGACAGGAAGTTAAGTGTAAACAGGGACTAGAGATAGGATGTTTTGATCGGCAACAACAAAGGAGGTTCCCAGGCAACAGCTCCTGTTCACTTCCCCCTAGCTTGTGCCAGACATTTATGCATCTTCAATATACACATCTTGGCCACATACATTCCTCCACGGTACTTGCCCACCTTCCCTAAATCTGATACCCAATAACAGTGAGATTGGCCCAGAAAATAGGAGCTGCATCTCCAGAGTTGCAAGTCTCTCTAGGTCTCTCTCTCTCTTTCTACTTGAACTTTGAGTTGTCTTTCCTCAGTCCCACTCTGCTCCCAATGCTACCACCCCATGAGGCAACTAACATACATTGCAGATGGGGCACACTGTGGCCTGCCTGCTGCCTGCAGTAGCTTAGGACTCATTGCACAATCAATGGTCTAGATAGAGCAGAACTGTATCCAGTCACGTATGAGTGAAAGGTCTGGAGGACTAGCCAGGTTTCTCATTTTCCATGACTTCACCATGGAATGTGAGACTGGTCCCTTGAACCAGATCAACTTAAGCAGAGAAATGTAGTTGTCTCTGCTCAAAAGGGCAGTAGGGGCTGAAACAACTAGTAAAAAAAATAATGGGAATTAATTGATGGAACACTAACACTCCTCAATTTTTTACATTGTGCAAAGGAATTATCTGCATTTTCTAAAGTGTTAGACAAGGATTTAGTTCTATGACTACTGTATGTCTGCATCGATTTCCCTCAATGACATTCTCCTCCCTCATTCAATCTGATGTCCTGATAATGAGAAATCAAGTCCAGATCTTCTTTTCTCCTTACTCCATGTTACAAACTCTGCACAATACTTCATAAATCTGAGATTCTTTGGCCTGTGCCTGTATCATCCTTCTTGTAATGACTGTGACCTTTTTATTAGCAAAGAGAAAAGGCAAGTTTGAAAATTGGTCCCCAGGTTGATGATCACAGTTTTTATTGTCTGAAATCTAAGCAATATAATATCGCTTTTCTCTGTTCTGCCGTTTACATTGAAATGACGTGTGAGGTTCAATGATATGAGAAGCAAGGATAACTTCCCTTTTCACATAACTGACTGCTTGGAAATAGTTTGTCAAATTGTATTTATGGTTAGACAGGTTCACACAGTAGCTTTAGAGTTACCCGCCTGGAACTGTATTGGAAATGGGAAAACGACAGGGGCAAGAGAATAATAAAGGGTCAATTAAGACTCCAGGGAAGATAGGAGAGAAGATAAAATCAAAAAGAACGGTAATAGGAATCAGATTTTTTTATTGCTACTTTAAAATATCAAGGGAAAAGGAGGGCATAGAGAGAAAGGGTCTTCATCTGTATTGGAGAAAGCAAACTCAGAATGCATACAGAAAAAATTAATGGCATTCGTCATCATCATTGTGGCCATCATTTGTCAGGTGTCAGCTCTGTCCCAGCTGCTTAACTATCCCTGTGTATGCAGAGAAACTGGTATTATGATCCCAGTTTCACAAGTGGGGAGAATGAGTCTAGGCAATTTAACTAAACTGCCCTTATTCTCCTAGAAGTCAGATAGAGCTACTATTTTCTTTTTAAGATTTATTTACTTACGCATATAAGAGCTGGGGTACAGGCCAGAGTCACAGGAGGTGAGAGGATTCACCAGAGACAGAGTGGGGAGCAGAACAGGCAGATCCATTGTAATACACTGCCGAGGGCAGCAGTGGGCGAGGCAGGAGAGGTCTGCTGCGCCATGTGGGTCAGCTTTCTGGCTGGGATTGAACTCGTACTGCAGTGGCTGCCAATAGTTTCATAGTGCTGTGCTTTAACCCCTTGTGCCACCAGGGAGGCCCGGAGTTCCTATTTGAACCTGCTATTTCTACTTCATAAGAACTGCTATTTCTGCTAGACTATTGCCTTCCAAATGCAGCAAAAAAGACAGAAATGCTTTGGCTAAATTCTGATTTTTCCTGAGCCTCCTTTGTTTCTCCTCCACAAGTCATTTGGGAGTCCCAGTGAGACCTGACTCTATTGAACTCATGAGACTCCAACAAGTCGACATATTTGGACTGCCAACTCATCAACAATTGTTTCAAAGACCCAGCCTGGATTCCTGGCAGCAAGCAGAGGGAAACAGGACTTGCATTAGGAAGTGGTTTCAGGGATGAGGAATGGGGAAGAGTGAAAGAGAGAAGGAAAAAAATCCCTCTTGGGACCTTGGGCTCAACCTGCTGGTGCCCTTGAAGGGGCATGGAATACATATGCACTGGAGCCACAGATGAGGGACATTTTTTCTCTGAATCCAGTTCCCATGTGCAATGGGCTCTTCACACCCAAATTGAAAATTATTACTAATCTCTTCTTTCACCACTTTATGTAAAGATAAGGTATGAAGGCTTATGCATGCATTTTTCTAGACATTAGTGAGCATATTTTACAATTCTAATTCAACAACACATAGCTATTTCACTGCAACCCATGTTTTAAATGGCAGTGGGTCGGGGCATGGGGAGAGGAGACATCAGTGACTGTAGTCATCTCCATGAGAAGGCATTCATGGTTCCTCTTAGTTTTCATTTGCTCCTTTACCAAATTGTGCTGTATTTAAATCATCACAAAACAAATAGAGCCACGAAGACGGCTTACATAATTCAGGACTCCTTTTTTTTTTAAAAAAAAAAGCATATTTATGCATGCAGAAAAAAAATGCATATTTATGTATGCATACAAGAACTGGAGTGCAGACAAGTAGAGCTGAGGATGAGAGGATTCACCAGAGCCAGATTGGGGAGTGGAACAGGCAGTGGTTGAACTGAGAGTTAAGTTTGGTACTCTGACTCCAGGGTGAGTAAGAGATAATAAGGAAATAAAGGGTCTGAAAGATAGAGTTGGTCCTATCTTAAAAAACAAGCATATTAGGACTTTTGTTAACTTTCATAGAAAAGTTGAAAGACAAATGAGTTGTAGATGTCTTACAAAACTATGACAAATTTCACAAAATGGAAATAAATTGTGGTCCACTAGCACACCACACAAGGCTTATAGTAAAGAAAATGCTATGGCTTTAGAGCAAGATCCTTAACTAAACTTAGCTTCATGGTCTGGGAAACTGCAGCCAAATGCAAAAATTTGAGAATGAATGAAGTGTGTGTGTGTGTGTGTGTGTGTGTCAATGGCAAGTTTAATTGGAAGCTGAATAGAATTAACAAAGTAGAGAGGGAAAGGATGCTTGCCTTCAAGACAACAGAATGGAATATCTACGGTTCTGTCCTCTGGTGTCATGTGGGTGGATGGCAAAGGGAGGCAAGTCTGACCAATGCCTGATCAGATCACTGAGGGCCCTGCATGCCTACCAGGGGTTTTAATATTACCCTAAGCACAATGGAGGGGCTGGTTACTGAAGGGTTTTAAGAGGGGGTAGCCTATTCATTCATAAGGAATTTCATTCATAAAGAATGTGGCGGTCTCTTGAATGACCAAGTCAAATCTCTTCCTTTGCAGCATTGTGAAGAGGGCTCCTTCCTCTGTGATTGTTTCCCTTTGGGAAATCATCATTCTTATAAATGCTACCTACTCCCAATCTGTGATGATTTACCAGCTGATGGTCCCTGTTCCTCTTTTCTCTTAAAACAAGATTATAGAATCAGATATGATTACTAGAGTATGAATCTTTAGAATAAAAAACTTTTTAAAAACCTCTTATTCAAAATCATGGCATTTGAATAATTGTTGAGCTACCAAACGGAATTTATTTAGGCTAGTTTAAAGGCTAATTGATACAATTTCAATTTCAAATTGAAACACTACTTATAATGCATTGTCATTCATCTTAATGGGTGTTAATGTCGAAACATAATTGAGACTCTTTGAATAAGAGCATCATTAACCCCATTATTGCTGATCAATGTACAGAGAAGTTCAATCCAGACGCTTGTCAGGTGTGCCAGTGATGTAAGTCTGGTATCCCCAATCATGAGAATCTGTGGAAGAGAAGGATCATCTGGTATGTAATCCTTGGATGTTGAGGAAATAAATGAGAAAACACATAGTGCCTAGATTTGTGCCATACTTTCTGTTTCTAATATAGGTTGTAATTTCTGCAGTTGCTTTCAAAAGTTATTAATTTTCTTTTCCCAATTCTCTTGGAGATTCCCACTGGATATTGGATATACTGTGTATACACACACACACATATACTCTATCTCTCTCTATATATATATTGCAAAAAATGGTCTTAGGATGCATATTAATAACTATTGTCATCAGATATTGAGCTTTCTGTTTATGAAAGGCATTCCAAAAAGCTTCTCTCACACAGGGAAGCATTATTCTCCCAGCAACCCTGAGGGCTAGGCATTATTATGCCACTTTATATATAAGGAGACTGAGGTTTGATAATGTTGAAAGTTCCCAGATTTACACATGAGGTACTTATTAAGTGGCAGAGCTGAAATCTCATCCAACATCATGACCCATGCTCCTAAAAATGATGTTAGGAGACACCCAGAAGGATTTTCAGGATCAGTGAGATTCCATCTCTGGTGGAAAGTGCCTGGTGCTCCACAGATTTCCAGAAAATATACTCCTCTGGGTTTGCTCTGTCATACAACTGCTGCCCTTTCCAGCTCCCCTTGCCTCAGTCCTCATTTATCACAGGCGTTCACAATTGTCACCATGGACCTGAATTGACTCTCACCAGTGTGTTTATATAGTCACCAAAAGCATGATACGTTCCACCCTGCCAACATCTCTCTTGGGCAAAGTTCTAAGTAACTGAGAACTTACATACTAGGAATTATTTTTGCTAAATAGTATTTTTTGAAGATTTCTACAGAGACCACAATTAATGGTGTACCTAAAACTCTCCCCTTGTGGTCTTCTCATCTGGTGTCATCTCAGTGCGATGTATATTCAAAGTACATCTAATAGCATCAATCAGCCAATCTGTGCTTCAGCTGGCCACTCAACCACCTCTTGCTAAGAGCACATTGTGAGCTTTGCACACAAGCCTATGGGTGATCCAACTCTGACATGAAGGAGGTATGGGTGGTTTTAGCAGATACACATATATAAATAACAGAGTAGTAGAGGATAATTACCATAATAAGATGTTTAATTTTTACTGAGATCTCAGTGCTGGTGTTGATATACACAATCTCCATCAGTCCTCTCAGTGGAGAGGAGTAGGTTTTATTACTAACCTCTCAGAGGTACAAAAACTGAGGTTGAAAGAGGTAAAATGACTTCCTTAAGATGATTTGGCCATTAGGTGATTGGGTCAGGATGTACATTTCATCAGTCTGACTGCAGAGCATGAGCTTTTAACCACTGCCCCACAGCTGCAAGTGGGTAGAGAATAAGTTCAAAGGAAAACCAAAGAAGGCTTTGTGAAGGAGAGAGCAATTGATTGAAATCTTAAAGCTTAAGTAAGAACTTGCCAAGTGAACAAAAAGAGATAAAAATTCCCTGCTGAAGAAACAGTATGCACAAGGGCCTGGAGGTTAAGGTTATCTCATGTTTTGGGAACCGCATGTAGTCTTGCTCAAGGGAACTTCCTGGTGAGGGGTGAAGCAGTAAGGCAGGGATAGAAGGGGAAGTGGCAAAGCTGATGCAGGAGGTCAGGTCACAAGGTCTTGTGGGCCATGCTAAGCCTGAAGATTTGATCCTGTCAGTGAGGAGGAGCCCTTGCAGAAGGTGGAGGCCCCATAAATGGGGTGAACAAATGTGCAGTTGGGACTTTTACTGTGGCTGTGTGGGTTGGGGGAGGACTGAAGAGAGAAGAAACATGGGTGTGGGCACCAGTTAGGTGCCAGCTGCAATGATCTAGGTGAAGTAGAGTAGCTTTTAGGACTATTTTACAGGAATAATTATCTGGGTGAGTTCTGGGTGACTGTGCATATATAGTAGGAGTGAGACTGAAGATATCATACTCTCTGTGATAAGCAATAGAAACTGACTTACTTAAGCAAAAAAGGGACTTTGTCTGAAGGACATTAGTTAGCAGTTGAAATCCTTTCAGTAGCATGAGACTGAGGATGGACTCTAGTCTTTGTTAATAATGGAATTTAACATAAAGCTCCATTTCCTCTCTGGCTCCAGGTGTGAGCTCATGTTGGGAGATATAACAAGAACAATCAAATGGACAGATCTACAAAGAATGTGGGGGGACATTAATTCTGACTAGAAGAAGGATTTGGTAGACTCTAGACAAAGTAAGATGATCTATGTTAAAGTGAGTAAAAATTGTTAAGAACTATAGTATATGGATATTATATCTCACTGTAAAATACAAACCAATTTTGAGAATTAACTCCCCACAATTTAAAAGGAAGTTCCTCTTTAGCAGAAGTCCTCAGTGTGGTTGAGGTGCATGTCATGGTTTCATGGGAGCCTGGGGGTGTTAGCTCTCCAGGGACAGTGCCCACTGAGTGTCCCACATAGTAACTGTCAGAGTTTGAGGACTTAACAGAATGGAATGAGGTACATGATGAGTGGTCATAGGATGAAATAAGCAACAAAACTGGATTCAACAAACTTGGGATATTAGACTAGCATGGACCATCACTAGTTGCATGCTTTTGAGCAAAATTGCTTAACTGTAGGTATCTATTTCCTCAGAAGTTTCAGCAAATACATCTGATTATGATCCTACCTTTTTTGTTTCTTATTAATAAGTTGACTTCTTAAAAGTTTTCTCAAGTTATGGGATGAGCAACCCGGGTTAAACACTGATCTATGTGAAAACACAAAAGTCATCATCTTTCCACAGTCATTCATTCAACTTTCTTGTTCTGTGTACCAATGAGGTGTTGGGGTCTGTCCTGGCCACTAGAACCAGAGTGACAGATGCACCAGGACTCATTACCTCATAGAACTTAATGCCCAGGGAGTGGTTGTCAACAATAAGCCTGATCAAAGATGGAAATGGTCTTACATCATGGCATGGGCAATCCTGGTTATGACCCACTGGAAACTCAGGAATCAAATTAGCTTCCTAAATTTATTTATTGGAATTTAGACTTATAGATAGTTTCAGTTCCTTAAATTCTAGGTTTAATTCCTGAGGCCCTCCATAGTCTCAGCTCATCCTTTGGACCAGAGTGGAAATGCACCAATGGATATCCCACAAGTTGTGTGTTGGGTGGGGGGGTGGGGGTGAGGACTAACTTTACTGTCATAGGTATAGGTCAAAAATGGTCTGTCTTTCCTGAGTGCCAGTTTAGAAGGTAGAAAAGAGATTTCCAGGTAAATAGGCAACTTGAGAGTAGCAGATTGGACTTCAGACTAAATCCAGTAATGAAATGGTTAACCCAACTGCAATTGGACGATATACATTTCCACATGGGCAGAAAGAAGGAGCCCACACTGGAAAGAGTCTGCCATGGTGGAAAGAGGAAGCACTGGCTTGTGTGTAGGTGTGTGTGGTCAGAGTGGGGGAGGTGAAGCAGGAGTACTGAGAAGAAATAGGGAGGGCTTGTAGGGTATATTAATACCCCAAGAAAAATGTAGTGATTCAAGAAGCATTTTGATGGAGGTTCATGGGATATATGTATCTGTCTGCAGTTGTAGTAGTACACTAGATGGCTTTTATATGGCATCCCTTATGGCTCTAGCATCCTCAATGCCTAGCATAGCATGTAATATATTGCAGGGGTCCATGGATGTTAGTTAATGACTAAATGAAGGTAGGACCAGATGAATCATAGAATTTTGACTCTGATGGTAATCAAATGAAATCATACCAATGACTAAAGCCAGTATTGGTATAGTAGAGATGATTCTAGGTAAGGTTGGTGGCCCAGTTCTGGTGGTTAAGATCATGGACATTAGTTTCCACTGGGTTCAAGGCACATTTCAGCTATTCATTAATCTTGAGACCTTCAGAGCTTTCTATATTTGGGTTTCCCCAACTACAAAATGGAATGGTAATAGCACTGTGTGTGTGTGTGTGTGTGTGTGTGTGTGTGTGTGAGAGAGAGAGAGAGAGAGAGAGAGAGAGAGAGAGAATGTGTGAGTTGCTTAAAACAAAGCTTGGCACAGAATAAATTCTCTGAAACCATTACTATTTTAAGTATTAATGATAATGTATGTTTGGACATTCATATAACCTAAGTCCCAATTTTCTCATCTCTAAAATATAACTACTTCATGGAATGACTATAAAGATAAATACAATGATGTGGTGTCAGTATCTGTCACAGAAATCTCTTCTGTGCTCATTACTTGACCATTACAGACCAAGATCACCTCGTCTCAGTATTACATTGCTTGCATCTTTGTTTCCACCCCCCATTACAATTTTAAGATAAACACATAAAATAATCACATATAACTTCAAGTATGCTTTCAAATAAGTATATTTTAGGTTTCAAATAATTGAGCAATTACCAGTGAATGGTGATTGTTTAGTAAGGACAGAATGTACCATTCTCCTATCTAAATATTATAATTTTAAAAAAATCTTGGCTGTGTTCTTCCAGTGTATGGAATAGCCTTCCATCCCATGGATTTGAATAGTCCTGGTGAAATTTATTTTCAGCATAAATTGATGCACCTGAAGGCTGAATGCCTGCCCTTACCAAAACTGTGCAGAATGAAGCAGTCTTCGGAAGCTTGCAGAGTGAGCCTGCTGCACGTATTCCAGAAGCCCCTTCAGGCAGGACCACTGCAGAGGTCAATGCAGCCCCAGCTTCCTCAAATGAGGGAGAGGGGGAATTTTAACTTGGGACCCTTGGGCAATCCCCCGACAGTTACCCAAACAGTCACAGGGCTCACGGACACAGGATAGTGAGCTTCTGTGACAGCTCTCCTGAGAGGAAATGTGACCAGGCAGAGGTGCTGGATAAAGGGAACTTCTGGGCTGGCTTTGTCCAGAAATTTCCTGTCAAGTGTTTCACTTCACCTTTAGGAAAGGATTGAGGAACTCTTGGGAATTGAGTTAACAAAAGTTTAGACAAAATGAAAGGAAAGTAGACACCGGGTCTCTCTTCATGGTCCCTGGGATGCACTGTTTCACTGATGAATGCAGATGAAGGCTGGCTTAGCTTCTAGAAGTGTGCAACATTTTACATCTTGTCTTTGTTTGTCAACTTTCTGGTAATCCTGAAAGTCCTGAAAAGATATCCTATGTCTTTTTTTTTTTCACCAGAACTTAAAAACCAAACAACATGGAAGATTGAACTAGTGGAAGTGGTTCATCTCCACACAGACACCCTTGCAAAATCCCCCTGCCAATAAAAACTTATTCCATCCTTAAATATTTTTCCATTTTTTTCTACCCTTTATATGAATACCCTTGCCCCAGTCCAGGCCAATTAAAGTAAAAAAACCAAGCTAGGGCAGTTGCTATTATACTTAAACCATGCATTAAAACATCACGCAGAAAAGCATATTTATCTTTCAAAGAGGGTATCTTCTTAGCATTTCTCTGTGGGTTTTAAAGAGCAGTTTTGGAAGACCAGAGAGAAAAAAGCACGGGTTTTCTTTTCATTTCATGGATCCTTAACCCATATTTAATGTGGACTCTGGATTTTAGACACAGCAAGTGTGCTTGTAATTATTTCAAACAGTTAAAAAAGCTAGTTAATGATGTTCAACATAAGTAATCATGTTAAATAGTAAAATTTAATTTCTTAAAAACTTAAATCCTCATATCTTCTGGAATGCATTGTGCTGTAGGATGTCTGAGTAAATTAAATTCTCTCCTGCACACTAAAGCATCAATTTCCTTATGGTAATTATCTGCTAGATTGGATCTGTCAGAGGCAGGGAAGCAAGCCTGACATTATACCCTCTTTACAAAAAATGATTACAAAAAATTAAGACGAATGAGTAAAATTAAGGCTGCGGCTGGTAAGCCTCTATAAAGCTCTCATGGATCACTCTACATAAGATACCATTGTGTTGGGGACTAAGCTTTTAATGACTAGCAGTATAATCAGGGGAAGTCCATTAAAGGACCGCAGAAGTAACCGATCACAGAGATAACAGCAAGAAATGATTTTCCGCCAAGTAGAAGCAATTTATTACACACAAAAATGCATTTCTAACGGGACTGTCTGGATAGATGAGGAACTTGGTAAAGTTGACAGGATTCCTTTCCTAGAAAGTTTGGTGAATTCAGTAACACTCGGTTCAGTGCATGCTTTGTCTTTACCTTGGGATGCCTCTGAGGGGTTTCATGTGGCTATTCTGAGCCTGGAACTGACATGGGTGGGGGAGAGCATACTGGTCTGCTGGGGTGTCTCCATAGCCACGTTGACCCCTTATTCCAGCTACTTGGTCCAGATTCCTCAGAAGGCAATTCTGACATAGATAACATTCTATTCTGGGCTAGACTCTTGATTCACCATGGCTAGAAAATTGTTAATCTGCTGTTGTTAAACTCAGCCTTGTGTGAAAGCACTCAGGGAATATAATTGCATGGCTAGCACAGTCAGCACATTAGTTTAATTAACTAAAGAAAAAGCAAAATCCCTATGGAATCCTGAAGAAAGCTTCCAATTTCTGGGCATAATGAAAAATGCATGAGTTGGCATTCAAGGCCCTGGAGTAGCTGGAGTAACTAGTATCCTGTCATCTCCTACCTCTTTTTCTCTGCTCCTCCAAATCACTCTCTTTACTAGCCTGTCTTAGGCCTCTGTGCTTTTCCTTTTTCCTATTTATTTCAAATACCCTCTCTCTCGTTTATAGTGATTGAGACCAGTGTTTCAGTCCCTGCTCTGCAATAGCTTTCTGCATAATTTTCTGCAAGTTACACCTCAGTTTTCTGATCTGTAAAATGGGATTTTTAATGCCTGTACAAACTTTCATGTTTACTGTGAGCATTAAGGATGCACTGGGCTTGTCATGAGACGGGCATGTACTGACCCAATTGCAGTTTCTAGTGGCCCCTGACTTTCCCAGGAGCTCTGCATCTCGCCTGTTCTCCTGGGAGCTCTGTGAGCACAGGGGATGTGTTTGGTTTTTCATGATGTTCCCAGCACCCAATGTAAATACTGATGGTGGCTGCTTAGCAATGATTGTGGAATAACAAGTATGAAGATTTGGAATTTTTCTAGCTTTAAATGAAAACTAGGAGTTATATATTCTCCTTTCTAAATTTCAGTTTACTTCCATTTGTGTGCCCTGTACCATCTCGTTTATGCCTTTCTTGAATCTGTGGCCCTAACTATACCAGATTCAGATTATGGGTGATACATACGCAGAGAGGCCTCTGGGATACAGTCATAAAAGCTACAAGCTTAAATCTTGCATCATAATGAAGTGTGTTTGCTTAGAACAAGGCAGGAAGGACTGTATGTGATTTTCCAATGACTATTTAAGGAACCAAATGCACTTCATTTCTCAGGGGCATGCATCGCAGTTCCTGAGGCTGACCACGGAAGCAAAGGAAACCTTCTTTGGTGGTCATTGGAGGTGGTGGTATGAAGCAGAGAAGCCAGGCCTTGTCTACTCAGATGGTTACCGCAGTGGCTGCTTCTGTGGTCTTCTGCCCCACTATGGATGGCATGCCAGCCTCCTCACTGCCCAGTGCCCAGGGACAGTCTGTGTTCTGCCTGGCGGTGCCTGCCCTAGCCACACAGTAGCATGCGATCTGTGAGCACACTGCCCAGTTCTGCGTTCCATGGGATTGCTAATGCCCTCTGTGCTGCTAGCCTCTTTCATCAGCTCAAAGTTCACTTTCTTTGTGACGTCTTCTCTGATGTGCTTGGGGAAAATGAGCCACTTTCACCAAACATTGTTAATGTTTCTGTAAGTGTACTGATGAAATTATAGCTGGCTAATTGGGTCTGTGTCAGTATTCCCAAGGAGTTAGCTATGAAAGACACAGGGTTACATATTCTGTTCTCTACTATGCCCACAATGATCTGGAAGTCTACCCTGCTATAAAGCAGTGTTATTGTCAAATGACAATAAATATAAAATGCATCCAAGGGATGACGCAAAATATTTACATACCTATCTGATTGAGTAAGCTCCTTTCTCTCTAAAACCTGGCACTGCAGGACATCTGCTGATTCCTCTCTACCCCTCCAGTTTATTACTTCCTTTTGCCAATATCAATTATTTCTTTTAGCATTTTCTTTTTATTATTGTGGCAAAATTCATGTAACATAAAATTTTCCATCTTAACCATTTTTTGTGTGCTAGTTGGTAGTTTTAAATATATTCACATTGGTGTTTTGCTGAACTTTTGATCTTGCAAAACTGAAACTGTTCCCATTAAGCAACTACCCAGTCCCTGTCTCTAGCCCTGATCCCCACTATTCTCCCCTGTGTTTCTATGAACTTGACTCCTTTTGTGATTGACTTATTTTACTTAACATGATGTCATGACGTTTCATCCAAGTTGTAACATGTGTCAGACGTTCTTTTTAAAGTCTAATATGCCATTCTGTATATAACCACATCTTGTTCACTCATCCTTGTGTAGATATTTGTGTTACTTCCACTTTTTGGTTATTGTAAGTAACGATAATGGCAACATGGAAGTACAACTATCTCTTCAAAATTCTGCATTTTAAAAAAAATTCTGTTTTTTATGTTTTACCTTTATTGAAGTACTATTGCTTGACATCCTTGCTAGTGTTTTGACCATGTAGAATGTTCCCCCTTAGTGAAAGTTCCTTCTGTATATATATACATCCAGAAATGGAATTGCACAATCACAATCTTCATTTCTTTTTGAGGAGCCATTGCCCTGTTTTCCATTATATTTGCATGATTTTAATTCCTCCCTGCCAATAGTGCACAAGAGTTTTAATTTCTCTACATCCTCACCAAAACCTGTTATTTTCTGCTGCTTTGACAGTTGTCTTCTTAATAGGTATGCGGTGGCATCTCATTGTGCTTTTGAATTGTATTTCCCTATGATTAGTGATATTAACCATGTTTTCAAGTGTTTGTTGACCATCATGTCTCTTATTGGTTAAGTGTCTGTTCAAGTTCTTTGCTATGTTTAGTTGTTATTTATGTTGCTGTTGTTGAGCTATAGGAGCTATTTATTATATTCTGGATATTAATCCTTTATCAGATACTTATTTCAAATGTCTTTTCCACACATGTTGCCTTTTCATTCTGCTGATCATGTCTTTAGATGCACAGAAGTTTTTAGTGTTTATGTGATACAACTTAATCTATTTTGTTGTTGTTTACTATGGTTTTGATGTTGAATCTAAGAAGTTATTACAAAATTTAATATAATGAAGTGTTTCTTCTATATTTTCTAGTTTTACATTTCGGTTTTTGATTCATTTTGCTGATTTTTGAGTATGGTGAGATAAGGATCTAATTCTCAAATAAGTATAAGTTTTATGTAAACATGTTTTAGGTCTTTTTTATTTAAAGCCTCTTTTTTCCCATTTATGAAATCTACTTTCCACCAGAGTGGAAAGGAAGGATAAAGATGAGGAGGATGCCTTGCGGGACAAAGACAATCTCATCCTGCTATATTTGTGTCCACCAACACGTAACTTAAATGTTTATAAATTGAATACAAATTGAGAAAAAGATGAAGAGAAATAAATGTGTTCAGTTTGCACCATAGTCTGCTCTGCTAGAATGCTTTGCATTTATACCAAAAATCTTGCTTCTTAACTAGCATTGCTGCCAGTTGAACAAAAATGTCATAAGTTTTGTGGAACTGGGACATGAAAGAGAGAACCCTTTCTGAGGAGACCTGAAGTGAGTGACCAAACCCAATACATTTAAGCTAAATTCTTTAAAATTAGAAAGAATTAATGCAAACTGGTAGTCTAAAGCCTAAAAGTGGAACCATAAAGAGAAAGGAGACTGAGAGTTGAGAACTGAAAAGATGTAGGAACATTTCAGGACCGGGGAAGTGGTCAGGCAACAACTCCTGTGAACCCTAGAAAGGCTCCATTCTCTACAGGTGAGTCTCCAAAAGGCATACTCACATGAAAGCGTGCTTCGTGGGAAAGACAGAACTGGCATTAGAGATCAGTCCCAGTATCATGGAGAGGGAAACCTGGACTTCTGTGGTGCCATGAGGTGCACTAAACCACCAAAGTCTGACTGGACTGTCTTGGTCAATCTGTATTCCAGGTCTGGGCCTGGAATCTTGAGAAAAATGTGAATACAGCACAGACTGAAGCTAAGTAATTGTACCCAAGTCACTCTCCTCTCCATTCCCCTCTATGCATGGATGCTAAGGTGTGGTGTTTAGGACTCTTAAAATAAGAGCTATTCCCTGAGAATCTGTATACTGAAATCCAACATTAATGAAACCTCATGGCCCAGCTTTGTACCCAACACACAGTGTGTGAACTCTTCTTTTATGGTTTTGTTTGGGAAATTAAATGAATAATCAGAAGGAGCACATAGATATGTAAATAATCACTGATCACATGTACTTATAAAAGCAAAGCGCCTAAAATAACCCATGCAATCCTTACAGGTATTTTATAGTTGGCTAATATGGTAAGTAAATGTCTAGTTATTTATGATATATTAAATATAGATATGAAGGAGAACTTAAAAATCCTTAAAATAAACATCTTCAATTTTTAGAGGTGGCAACAGAGGCCCAGAGAAGCCATGTGACTTCCTTGAGGCCATGTAACTGTCTTAAGGCAGAAGTTGCTATTCTGGGCCATCTTTTCTATGTCTTTTCTACAGCCACAATGCCATATAGGCTAATTAACAAGATTGAGGGATTTCTGATGTCATCCTAAAAAAAAAAATATGTTTATTGTATGAAATGCTTTTGACTAAATGTGGGTTATTTCCTTAATATGAATTATTTAATTGATTGAAAAAGTGTTTAGAGAGAATAGCAGCCTATATAACACAATAGCAGAAAAGTACAAACTGAACTCAGTAGTGATCTCAGATGTTAGTAAGGTTCTTACCTGTTGTGTTAAATCAAGGAAGCACGATTCCAACTAACAAGCGAGAATACTTCTTTTCAGCTCAATAGCAGAATATCAGCTTCATATGGTAGAGATATGAGATGGTTCAGTGACAAATTTTCCTTCCTGAAATAGCCAGTGACTAGGATGTGAGAAAAGAATCCTCAATGACAACAGATAAACTTGCAAAATAGAGCTAGAATCAAGTCATCAACAAATTTTACCTTTGACAAACTGCATTGGAAACTAAATGCATTATACTTTGATCAGCTTCCTCTCTACCTGACCAGTTCTCTCTACCAGATGCAGAAGGGGAAATTCCTCTATTTTACTCTAAAAAATATTCACCAGCAGCCCACTGTGTAAGGGATTTCATAACCACCTTTAACTATGACTTTCTATCTTTAGACAGTCCATTACATACCCATTCCCTTCATGAGCTCCTTAAACATGCAACTTCTCTGATAAGATATTACACTATTATTTTTCATTTCAAGCAAAATCTTCAAATGCCTGCACATATGACCTTAGATTGGAAATGTTTTTAGTTACTTATGTCTCCAGGATTACTTCTATCTGGATGCAGAATATAGAATACTTTTTCTTGGGACATGGTAGGTTTTTTAATAGGGTTCCCTAAAGTATTGAGATGTTGAAGTGAATGAATTAATAATTTTCCCTGCACATCCTCAACATCTAGGAATTAAATTGCTAAGATATAAATGGATAACACCTTCTATCTTTAACATATGTGAACTTATTTTACTTTTTCCTAATATATGTTAGGGAATGTTTCTATCCTTTCAGACTTCACAGCATCACAGGATAATTAGTTATGAAACTATTTATTAAATAGATAGATATATACAAAATGCAACAAAAATGATGAGGATAGAATGATTAACTCCTCCATGAGGTAAGGTGACCTTGGGTTTTACCATCAGGTCCCTAGGTTCAAGATAAGGAAATGGTATTAAAGCAAAGGCAAAGATAAGAGAGTAGCAGGAATAAAAGCAACCCTGGTAGCCTGCATGACAGCAAATTAGGGTGGGGTAGTGCCAGACAGAGCTTGAAACTCTGGAAAACTGGAGACTTTTCTGGGAGAAACTTTAGGTGTCTCACCAAGGGCTGAGGATTTGCTGGAATTTGTTCTGAAGATAAAGGGAGCAATTGTAGTGCTTTTAGCAAGAAACTAACTAATGGATTTATGTTTAGAACCATCATATAGCAACACTGAGAAAAGGAGTGTGCAGGGATAGAGAGACCATTTGAAGACAAAAACATATCAGACATGAAATGATTAGAGCCTAAACTAGAGGCAAATGGGAGGCAGGAATGGTGAGAAGACAAAGTAAAACACACACATATTAGTATATATGTTCAGCAGAACTGGATGAGTCCTTACATGCAATGGAGCGAGAGTGGTCATGGGAATAGAGGGAACAGTTGGAACCTAGATTGTTCTCAGGTGGCTTAGTTGGCTTGGGTGATTCAGTTCTTGCTGGACCCAATAAGTAAAGGTGAAGACAGGGAAACGAGCACAGTTTTTGAAAGAGGAGTGGGACAGAAAGAATTCCGATTTGCATACGTAGAGATGGAGAGAATGACATCCATGTGGAATTGTGCAGTTATGTTCAAGGAGATTTAACTAGGGGAGTTAGACCCTTGGGCTGGATCTTAAGATCTATTTGTAGGTCACTGGCACATAGAAGCAATTTTTTTAAAAGATGTGTTTATTTATGCATACAAAAACTGTTGTAGAGGCCAGAGGTGCAAGGGGTGAGAGGAGTCACCAGAGACAGAGTGGGAAACAGAACAGGTGGATCTATAGAAATACACTGCTGAGGGGAGCAGTGGATGAGACAGGAGAGGTCTGCTGCACCATGTGAGTCACCTCCCTGAGCTTCAGTGGCTACAGATAACTTCATGGTGCTGCACCTTAACCCCTTGTGCCACCAGGGAGTCACCACATAGGAGCAATTAGAACATCTAGCTTGATTCAAGTAGGGTGAGTTTTACCTGAATGTTAATTCTCTGTGTTCAGTCTTTCTGTTCAAAATGCCCTGCACCCCAATTCAGAATAGCCTTAAAACATCAGTGTTCATAAATCTTCATTTCACTCTTACAGGAAAAAGTCCAAAATTCTTACATGGGCATTTGAGAATCCTTGAAAATATGACTCTAGTCTGACTGTTATTATTCCTTACAGTTTACACCACTAGTTCTCCAATACCTGTCAGTAGAGTCTTGGAAATACCTGATAGTCTTTAGGTATTTATGAGAAATGGGTAAAAGATCTATTTTAAATGTGCATCTGATTGAAGTGTTAAACTTGTGTGTTAAACCTGAGAGGTAAAACCAGTAGAATATGGTTGATATTTACTATATTAGATATTAAAACAAATACATTTTTAGTAGTTATTATTAACTCACTTTAAACTATAACAAAGTCATTACATGTTAATCTACTTTTTTATTAAAAATCTACTTTTTACTAAAAAGATCACACACCATTTTTAAGTCAATTTAATACCAAAGTGGAATGGCTAAGCAGCTTGTATCAGTCAGTCCCTGTGTGATGTTGGAGGCCCAATTCTGCTACAGGCTGGAAAACACAGATCTGAGTTGGAACTTTACAAGGACAAACTAAAACTATGACTGTTCTTGTTGCTCTGATGTAGATGGTGTGGGCGTCTTTTGGAAGCCAGAGCCTTTCCTCAGGAATCACACACACTGGCATAAGAGTCTGTCCCAAGGGTAGCGTGTAATGAGATTGGCATAAGGAGTCAGAAACTGAGGAGGATCCAGATAGAAGGTCCTCCGTTTGTGGTATTAGAATAATTGAGAGATGGTGTCACAAAATGTTTACTAACTGCCTTCTTTCTGCCTCTTACTCTGGGGAGAAAATCTTCCTTATTACAGTCTTAATAGAAAACATACGAGAATGGACATGTATACATCCAAAACCTCACAAAGTGTTGGACCATGGAAGATGGTTAAATTTCCACAGTGTAACTAATCTTGAAGAAACTACCATGTGTTGATTTTCAATCTGATATCAAAGAATATCCACAATATCCTAAAAGGCTATTAAAATACACCTCTCCTTACCTGCTTGTGTGAAGCTTCATTTTTTAAATAAATCTGAAACAATTTTGCATTTCAGTTTTGCACAGTTTTGCATTTCAGGAGCAGACATAAGAACTCAGCCCCCAGGCCTCCCTGGCGGCACAAGGAGTTAACTACCACACTATGAAGCATCTGCAGCCACTGCAGCAGGAGTTCAGTCCTCCCCTCCCCCGCCAGGGAGGAGACCCACATGGTGCCACAGACCTCTCCTTCCTGGCCTGCTGCTCCCCTCAGCAGTTTATTTCAGTCCATCTGCCTGTTCTGCTCTCTGCTGTGCTCTGTCTCTGATGGATCCTCTCACCACCACCCCCACACTCCATGCCTCTGGCCTATACCCCAACTCTTGTATGCATAAATTAATAAACTCTTCAAAAAAAAAAGAACTCAGCTCTCTTCTGTTATACCAGACACTAGAGAAATTTTCCAACAAAAACGAGACTCTTTTGGTTGTTTTTCAAAGTAGAGCTTTTAAAAATAAAAAGTAGATTAAAATGTAATGACTTTTTGCTATAGTTTAAAATGAGTTAGTAATAATTACTAAAAATTTACTAGTTTTGATTTTGAATACCATAACTATCAATGGAATAACCCACATGAACTTATTTCTTGGGAACTTTAATGATTTTTAAGAGTGTCAAGGGGACCTGTGAACAAAATATTTGAGAACCAACACTCCATGCGATGGAGGAAATCTTCATTTTAGGTTTCTCTAGTCCAGTCATGTACCACTTCCTCTCTTGCTCCAACTTCCCTGATGCCTACAAGGTTCTCCTTTACCTGCCTAGAGAACTTATAGAAGTCGGGCACAGGTCCTGCCTCCTGGGCCCCAGGAAGTATTGTCTATTTTCCCACTAAGAAGGGGTTCCCATCCCACTGTAAGTGCTCATAGTAACACTTTCTGTGCTCCTGACCTTGCCTCAGCTAATGCTGCTGATCTCTACAAATGGAACACATTGTCTCTCCCTGAACACTGGGCTGCACTGGAATGAGCCCCCCAGAAGCATGTTAAATGAGTCACCAAATTGGCATGGCTCCAATTTGTGTAAAGGCGGAGATATATGAGACAGATGTATGCACGAGAGAAAGCTGAATTCACAGTGAAAACCTCAACTTGTGTAATGGACTGATGAGGTGGAAAGAGAGAAGGAAACACCACCAATTTGCACACCAACCAAAAATGGTGGGTGTATATAAACTGAGACTGATATGTCAGCTCCCAGAGAATCAGTCCAGAATGGTACAGAATGCTTACACACAGAGTAAGACATTGCTTTTTTGGTGGAATTGGGCTGTTCCATCCAACTTAGGTAAAACCTGAATTATAGGGTATTTTCAAAGAAGTATTTTCTTCTCCTTCACTAATAATTTGAATGAGTGATGCTTGATTAAATAGAGCTAATAATATTTTCCAATAAGAATGTCAACTCAGTTGTCTCAGACTGGGTGGAAACAGTAGATCTATGGGGTCCAAAGGTTTTGAGGAAGTTAAACCTCAACTAGATTTCTCATTCCATTATAAATTAGTGTGCAACCTTGTACACCCTGTCTGAATTCAGTTCTTCATCTATAAAATATGAGAAATAGCATATACTCTGTATTGTAGTTGGAAAAGTTCACTGAAATATTACTTTTACCTGGCAAATTGGTGCTGTTTCCTTCTCTCTTTCTGCTTCATCAATCCGTTACACAAATTGAGATTTCCACTGTGAATTCAGCATTTCTCTTGTAATGCTGTTTATATCTTCACGTGGCAAATTCAGAAAAGGTATAATCAAATTATTTAAGAATCCTGATAATTGGATGTAAACTAGAGAGAATGTAATGGATATAAAGATATTTAAAAATTGAGATCCTTTTATGTTTTCATTCAAGATTTAGTTCCACTTCCACATCTTACAATGTCATTCCCAATTGATCTGATTTTTTTTCTTTGAGGTTCTGAAATGTGTATAATCTACACCATATCACTCAGTCCTTAGTTACCAAGATCCTCCAACTAAAGCAACCAGACATTTCTCAGATATTATCCCAGAAAATATGTTTGTCTATGTGCTTGCACACACACACACACATACACATATGAACACAGAAAAGTTAGTGTGTGATTTCAGAAGGTTTAAGCTCTCCTAGTTGGCAAGGGAGGAACATAAATACTGCTTAATAGGGCAAGGCAGGGATAAGATGCCCCTCCTATGCTGTCCAGTGGGTGAAGAGACATTAAAGCAAATACAAACTGTAAGCAATGCAGTGTGAATGGGGAGAGCAGAGGGAAGCAGAGACAAGAATAAGAGAGATGGTGACCTGACCATAAGCTGAGGGAAAGTGTTCTGAACATAGGGAACAAAATGGGACAATAAGTGTGAATAGTCTTATAAAAGAAAATGTATAGGAAATTCATGATTTTCATTTTTTTGAGTTGTAGGTTCAAATTTATCTTCTGCTAAAGGGATTGCTGAGAATCTTGGATAAACAATTATCCATCCATCTATCCATCCATCCTTCCATCCTCCATTAATACACTATTCTTCCATCTATATATCCACTCATCAATTACTCATCATCCATCAATTCATCTATCCATAATCCAACCAGGCATCACATTTATACAAATATCCAATGATCCATCCATGTATGCATGCATGCCTCTATCCAATCATGTGTTCATCTATGTGTTTCTCCACTCACACAGCTATCCAAGAAACTCACTGCACAAATATTAAGTGTCTATTTGCCTATCTAGGTGCAGGATCTATCCTAATATCCTAGTCCTAAGATAAATAAAACTTGATTCCAGGCTTCAAAGAATGGGAAAGGAAAATACATAAACCAATTCTTTCTTTACAATGTAATAATTGCTATATATATATATATATATTACAAAGAATACAGAAGTAAGGAGATTTATTTGAGAGCCAAGTTAAAAGAGAAAGAAAGTGAAATAGACATTATATATAAGATGATTAGCAGCTTCTGACTTTGCCACCTGGGTGAATCATGATATCATTGTTTTTTTTCCAAGATTTCAGGAAGCTATAGAACACCATAGGCATGGCAAGTAGGCTAGTAGGACATAAGTAGTAGGACACCAGGAGCTCGACAGGGTGTGGAAAAAGCAATTTTTACATAAACAAGTACATTCCATGAAGGGAACCAAGGTCTGTGTCAGATGAATGCTTTTTTTAGTTATTAAGGTTGTTAGTATTTACTGAATACTTCTTTTATACCAGGTGCTTATGTAGGTTCTCTCCTTTAACACAACAACCTAACACTTCCTGATAAGAAATGTAAGGACTGAAGATGTGAAATCCTTACACAGATTACGGACATGCCAGAGCCTGTGTGGTCTCTCTGTTTGCTCTGATGTGGGTCAGGGGACTTGGTTACAGGGTGGAGCTTGTGCAATATATGGCCATCTTGTAAGGAATAGATCATAGTGTTCATGGATATCCGTGTGAGCCTAGAGAGTGAGAAAATTAGGCAAATGGTATCTAAGTATTATGAGAAAGCTCTGACCAAGAATAAAAGAAAATACTTGTCTCATATTCAGTGGCTGGGCCCAGGAGACTCAATCTCAGCAGAGCTGGAAATTTAGGCTTTCTTTATCCAAATGAAAGATAGTTTCTCCCATGTTGACCTCTGTGAGATCTTTTCCTGTGCTTCTCTCTGCCCCGGCACCCTCTCCTTCAGAACCTCTGCTTTCTTCTCAGCCAGGAAGTAAACATGGGGGGGTCCACAAGAAAAGAAAGCACATTGTCATTGCCACTTAAGAGACTGAAGCTTTCTGAGAACAGAACTTTCTTTCAAAGGGCCAAGACTCCAGGTACCCTAAAGGACAAACCATAAAGAATTCAAAGGAACTACAATCAAACCACAACCAACATAAACAACACCAATTCCTGTCTAACCTAACCTCACTTTTTAAGCAGAAGAGAGTAAAGGTTTTGCAAAGGCTGGTGCTTTGGAGAAATGCCAAGAGCTCTCACTGTCACAGTATGGTGGCCTCCACCCATGAGCTGGGGTACCCTCAGGGGCAACCTTGCCCTCATTCAGCTGGCCCGAGGATGTGCATGCCCAGCCTCCATGGGAGGATAACTGTGTCAGTCATGAACATGGCAGTCTCCCAGTGCTGGTCTTTTAGATCACTGGTTCTTCCCAGAGTGACCAGAATACACCCCAACTTTTCTATGGAGCCAACTGCTGACTGCACACAGAATATCAGAGCCTCCCCAAACAGGCAGTAGTCAGACCCCCGGGGGCAATAGATAGACACAATCTATCTGTGTCTACTGAAAGAAATCCAGTGTGGAGGTATTTTTCATCAGGCTGCCCTCTAGAGACACGGGGGTGGGGGTTAGGGGGTGGATATTCTCTCCCCATCTGCTGCCACTCCAGGTACCCTGCAGGGTCTTCCATCACGCATGCTCCTGCAGGGAAGGAGTTTGCTGTGTCTCCAGTGCCTGTAGTGAGGTTCAGATGGTTCAAGACGGCCCCACCTCTCTGGATCAAGTGAACACTACTCACTTCTTCCTTTGTGGTTCTCAGAACATCTCTTTGAAAGGCCAGTTCCCTTACTTTCCCTTTTTACTTTCCTGGCTTGTACATCAAGCTGACTCCAAAGACATCCTTTTATTTTTCCACTTGTAAATTTATCATTAGATAATTATCAGAGAGACACAGACCACTGATTTTCTGCTATTTGCATCACCACACCTATGTAGAAAGCTAAGCCTTTGGTTCTCTTGTTTTAGAAATATGTTAATATTTCTGTGACCTTTACTAGGTGGCAGCTGAAACAGTCTTTTAAATAACAAACCTAAGGAAACCAATAACCTAAAATACTGTTACCCAAAAAATGTTACTGACCCTAGTTTGATGAACAAATTAGGAGAGAGAAGTCTTTTCCCAAACATAAGAGAAAGTCATGGGGACTTGTAAAGTTTAAGTACATTATTATATATAATAATAATAATGATTCCAATATTTTATAATCAGTAGTGAATTCAGGTTTGATGTGCTGTAATGTAGTTTATATACCCTTGTGTTCCATATTATATCTTAGATAATTAACTTGAGTTTTTAAAGATTTTCACACTGAGTCAGTATCTGGGTCATAAAATTATAGCTAAGTACATCAAACATGTGGTGTGTGTGGGAGGGGGTGGGCAGCAACCCCAGCATCATGGCCATTATCTCATGGGCCAAACCTCTTCTCAAGACCTGGGCTGATTCTGCAGTCACGAACGTCCTTTCTGCTGCTTCCCAAGGACTGGGTGTTTCCTCGTATCACGTCCACGCTGTGAGCAGAGCTCGGCATAAGATGGACATGAAACCTGAAAGCGAACTCAGAAGTCACAGCTCCCAGTCCTGGTGAGCAAGGCAAACAGGGAATGAGATGCCCAGGTTTCCTTAGAAACTGGTCTAAAACTGTGGTGATATTTTTTTCTGTTTAGTGTAAAGGTTTGAATGGGGCTCGTCAACTGCTCCCAGTGGTCTTGCGGATATTTATGAAAAGATGCATATGGCCCCTACCTACAGACTTGAAATTTTTAGGGACACTCAATCACAAAATCTGTTCTCATAAGTAGCTAACTAAGTCAGGAGAGGGTGACCCTGAACCATATGGTGCTGAGGAGTATTTAACCAAGTAGTTGCTCAGGGGTCAGAGTCACTGATCTGCAGAAAGGAGAGCACGTGGTCAATGTTCAGGTCCTGCTCCGCTCCCTCAGTCTGACTGGGCCACACTCAACGTCAGTCTTTCCAGGGTACACCCTGCCCTGCCCTGCCCTGCCCAGAGGACGGGAGCTTCCAGGAAGCTCTCAATATTGCCTCAGAGCTCAGGACTGTACTAACCACCAAGCCATCTCCCCCAGAACCTAGACCCTTGGTGTAGACCCTCTGGATACTACCTGCTTAGCACCCTATAACCTTGGGGACCCAGTGCCTGCCCTCCCTTGCTCCTTCACAGCTCTCTGCCTTTCCCTGCCATGCTGGTTCTCTTCCATTTTGTATTTTTGGGCACTGATAACAGAAGACAAAAACTGCCAACACTGGAAAAATAGATTTAAACCTATACTTTAGAACTTTATTTCCAAAGTGTGAGTGCAAGGAACTAAAGCTATTTTCATTTACAGCTTGCCAGGTAGAATCAATGAAATGTTTGTCCTAAAAACCTATTCGTGGTGGCTGCCGTGCCTGGCTCAGCAAACAGGAAATCAGCCCACTTCCTGTGCACATATAATCAGTGGGCAACACGGATAGGGCAGGAACAATCATTCTGTGTCAACTTTCACCATGTATGAGAAATCTATGTTTATATGGGTGAGATGGGGGCTGCTTTGATGACAGTGGTGTAAGCATATTCAAAACCAATCATAAACAAACAAGTGCATCAAGCAACGCTGTGGTAAAGTGTCTAAACACCATCTGTATAGAATGGGTAAGGATTTATTATCATACAAAGCACAAAAATGCTGAAAACTATTATCAGAATATTTGCCCTTTATCAAAAATTTCCTGTGCACCTATTAGATGCCCTGTGCCCTATGGGTTAGAGAATATTGCATCTCCAGGCCCAATATAGTGAACTAATCTCATTTAAGAGTAGCAGTTGGGGTAAACCAAGGTATTTTATGGTGAAGGCAAATGGTGAGCACCACCGAATCACCCCTTCAGTGTATTTGTATTCTGTATGTATTCATATGGGCCCTTATCTTACATTAAGAAATATATTTTTTTAATGTAGCATGATTTTTTGAAGAAAAAAAATGTTCCATTTACTACACTAAGGATTTAATTTGTGGGCTTGTCTGAGTTGAGAGGACTTTTTTGGACCCTTCTTTATAGCCTTCTAGTACATTATATGTCTAACGAATTTATGGGCTCCTCTTGTTTGCTTGTTTGCCTGAATATTCTGAGCAGACCCAAGGCTTCTAAGCATAGGCATTATGTCTAGGTATTTGATGATTGAATAGATATACACTAGGGGGTATAGATAGCTTTCACATGCTATCTCAGATAACAAGATTTTCATTTATGCATATGTTTCTAATATGATCATCAAATTATTTCAACATTTTTCTGAGGCAGTTTTCAGAAGCTGTGGTTCAGAGCTGGAGATCAGGTCGCCTGCAGAGTGTGGGATAGGGCAGGGCCCCTTTAAGGCTAGTTCTGCTTACAGCAGGAATGCCTTCTTGTTTCCCTAATGTTCTGTAGCATGGTGATGAAAAATATTACCTTTGAAGCAGATATTTTTTAAAAAAATCAGTCCTGAAATATATTTTTCAGAGACACATAACCTGTTCCTTATTTAATAATAACTATTGTGTACTTACTTTAGGTTTAGCAGTTGACAGATTGTAATGCAGAACTTTATGATTCACAAAGATTAAAATAACCCAGTCTACCTTAGTCTAAGTGACACAAACAGAGCTAATTGGAATAATCTAATTTATTAGAAAACAATACTGGGTTAGGTTATTCCTAATACTGGGTGATTCCTGCCTCAACCTCATACTCCTGCTTCTGGTCATAGCATAAGCACTGGAAGTTCCCCAATACCAAGCAATTTGGGTGTCTTGGTTTTCATTACATAGGTCCAAGTTTTTTTTTTTCCTTCATCGAAGCAGGCCTCCATTTAGTACATGAAACAATAGTGGGAAATACATGAAACATATTTAATGAATATGTTTAATGAATGAAACATCCAATTTCCTCAAGAGTCTCAGCTATCCCCTAAGATTATGAGGGTCTTAAAGTAGAAAGAGACATTTAAACCAGGAGGAAAGAGGGAAGAAGGTACACGAAACACCAGAATCAGTGGTTCTCAGACTTTGAAGAATAAGGGGAAGATTCGAGAGGATTAGTAGGGTATCAGTTTTAAACATGGAATCCAGGTTCAGGTTATTTAGAATCTCCAATTTCATATATCTATTTAATTCAGCTTTGAGCTTCCTGGCAGGCATGGGAAAATTGAAATACTTTTAATTTTAACATTCTCTATTTAAGGTTACTGTAATTTCACTTTTATATATACAATTCTATATGTTCATGGATGTACATACATGCATATATATATACTGTATACTTGATATATGTGTTTTTAAACTAACAAACTTGGGAAAAGTTTGAGGTGGATGGCTTACATAGTTCTCATACTCATAACATGAATGCTTCATGATACTAACTTCATAAAAGGATTTTCTTTGGATAGCTTCCCTTATGAGGGGTTTTGAATAGTTTTAAGGACATTTTCTTATAACATTTAACTTTTTCCAAATTAAAAAATCAACATGTGCCAGAGTCCAGCTCTGGTGAACAGGACATAGGAGAGGCACCAGATGAACCAAGAAATAAAGAAATGACAGACACAAAATACTTTAAGAAAAGCAGGCCCCAGAAGATGCAAGGCCTCTCACTGTGGGCTAAAGCATCCCAGCTCATATTTATTGAGAAAAACCATCCCCCTTAGCTTAGGTTAGTTAGTTATGACAATGGTTTTTCTTTTATTTGTTAGTATTCAGCATTATTCCGGCGTACATTCACCATCAAGGTTTTGCATTATCAGGCTGTACTGCTCTCCCTTCTAATCTAATTGATTCCCTCGGCCATGGTTTCCCTGGCACAAGGTAGGATATCCTGATCTGTGCATGGGCCAGTCTTCCAGCTCACACTGATCATTTTTTAAGTCACGACCAGTCTTCTGGCCATGACCCAGATATTTTCCCTGTTTCAGCTCTGCTCACCTTAAGAGTCTCCAACACACATGTATTGTAGCAACAATATAAAAATACATAATTGATAACTATTAATAAGTTTTACATCTTCCCAAATTATCCTTTCTACACTCCTATTTAAATTAAAATAGAATAATTACATATATAATTCTACTTTTGTAAAACTCACCAATAATTTCATGTATATCTTTTCATGATAATAAAGATATGGCTAATGTCTCTTGAAGGTGTATCTATCAACATATTTATGTACAGTTAAACAATTTATCAAATTTATTCTTGGTGGGTATTAGGTTGTTTCTAATAACTCTCAGTTAAATAAAATGCTGCAACTTCAGCTTTTGCAAACAAACATGTTTGCTCACTGGCCTAAATGTTTACTTAAGTAAAATGGCTAAGTTGAAACACATGCCACCTGGAAGTTTCTTTAAACTCTTCGTTAAGTACCCTCTGGAAAGGTGTCACCAAGGTTAACTTCCACTAGTGGAGAATAAAGATATGAATCTCCTCATTAGCACCCATTCTCAGGTGAAAAAAATGGCCTGACAGTCATTTCTTTAATCTACAGAGGTCTAAATACTCTGCTTTATTGGTTAAAGTTTTTCATTTGTTTAAATATGTTAATATCCTAAAAATAAATAAATAAATAAAAATAAATAAATAAATATGGTAATATCCTTTACCTTGTTTCTACTAGTTTTTGGGCTGTTTGAATAACAAAGTTATGATTCTTGTTTAACATATTTTCCTCCTAAGTTTGTCTTAAATAATTTTGGTTGTATATCTAACCAGTAATTTTTGAATTTTGATATAAGTAATTTATGGTTTTAGGCTTTAGTAATTCTTTAGTAAAATATTCCACTAAACCCACCTTATAAACCAATTATCTTGAATGTTCATGTAACTCAAGTATAATTTATCATTTAAAAGCTGTATTCCAAGAGCAGTTTACTTTTGTTTTAGGAGAGCTGGATCTGCCTTTCTTTTCTCTTTACAAATGCTTGTAGCAATATCATTCTCTGAAAGAAATCTATTCTGTACTCAGAGATTTAAATGGATTCTTTATCTGTTTTTGGACTTTCTCCTCTGCAATATGACAAGTATCAGGTATTTTCACATTTTTCTGCTTACATAATATTTTTATAATATTACATTGCAATGCTGTCACTTGCAAAAATAAGCTTATCAGGATTATTTTCTTTCCCAGTGAATTTTAATAATTTGTAACAATATATTTCACCTAAATTTTATTTAAAAAAAATAACAAACCAGAGGTTCTCTGTGTTTGGGTTGGTGTGGGGATAAATAAATGTGAGTACATGAGGTCATCGGGAAGACTGAACATTGGGGAGTGAAACACAAGTGGCAAATTCAAGGAGATGCACTCACATGAGCTCTGGTCACTGGAATAATCCAAAATCAGCCACTGAGCCTGAAGCAGGTGCATGTTCCTGAAGCTATCTTCCCTGGTTTTCATGACCTCCAGCAGGACAACTGACCATGGAAACCCAAGTAATACGACTGAATCCATGGATAAGAGCTTGAAACATTGGGTATGTTGACTTTGGGTACAAGATATGCAGGGATTGCACTTTATTTTGTTTGATTTAATGTTTAAAAGTTTTATTGATATAATAATATTTACAGCACTATATGTGATTCAGAGTTATAGAATCATACTTCTTCAGATATCTATATATCAGATATCTATCTATCTATCTATCTATCTATCTATCTATCTATCTATCTATCTATCTATTTATCTATCTATCTATCTGGACATTTAGTGCCCACCACTAAGACACCCATAGTTCCCCAACATAGCCCATTGGGTGCCCCCCACACACGCTGCTCTCCACCCTCTCCCCAACACCTCTCTTGTAGCCTTAATTATACCAACAGTTTTCTAGGATTTATTATTGGTTTGGTTTGACTAACTGTTTTGTTTCTTTATATTCAACATATGAGTGAAAAGATTCACTGCCTCTCTCCTTCTGAATTGTTTCACTGATCATGATCCCCTTTCCAGCTCATCCATGTTGTCCCAAATGGCATGAGTGCATATTAATCGCTAAGTAGTACACTTTATATATATATATCACATCTTCTTAAAGGATTGCCTTTATCTTCATAGGTGAGAAGTCTGAATTAGTTCTGATTAAATGAACAACTCTGTCTCTTCTCCAGGATGCAGTCAGGGATGTTATAGGCAAAACTAACATACTTCTAGAAGCAGCTTTAGAAATTACCACGACTCTGTTAGGTGTCTAGATACTGTGCTGTAGAGGATGGAAATGACTATCTCAGACTTTAGGATGTTAAGATTGAAAAGTACATCTGATACCCTGCTAGAGAAAGGTTCACAATGATAAATAGGTGCTTCATATTTTAACAACACCTCTTGACAAAGTGACCTGCCAGGGATGTTTACTACAAAATGTAATCTCAGATACTTTCATTAATCTACTGCCTGGACAGGGTTAAACCTTCCATTTGTGACTGGGTGAGAATTTTCCAGAGGTGAGATTATTGTTTTGCTTTGTTTTACATAATTGTTCTTTCTGAATATAATTAGAAAAGATGAGCTTCAGATGGAGTCATTCCTCTGGCTGGATGGCTACATGCCTTCGCCTTGGACCCAACAGAATGGTGGTACACAGGGAGAGTCTGAAGAGCCAACACCCTAGTTTGTGGAGGTCAAATGAGGAAACATTTGATTCTAAAACAGAGCAATAGGGGTGCTATAGTGTCAAAAGGACAGAGACCAGGTAGAAGACAGGTTTGTACCCGCATGCAAAATTGTAAGACTACTCAGGCTCAGAGAATAACAGCAGTGACATGTATTTAATGAACAAGGGAAACAAGGAGTTTGTGAGGCCACAGCGCCTCGCTATCTCCCCCCAGATAGTGTCCAGTGTCTAAAAGTTCCAAACAATAGGTAGCTCATTGAAGATGATACTGTTCCATCAACTAGGGCCTAAAGCTTGGGGCACACTGGCAAACAGTGGGCCAGGATCCAACTCACCACAGTGGAAGCGCTCCCAGGCAGGGACTGCTGTAGCCCATTGCAAGAGTCAGAAAGTCAGGGTGGACTGCATAGATGCTGGGCCAGACAACAATGAGGCAACAGCACTGGGAGGTGGTCCCAGATGAACATCAGCTCTCACAGTTCCAGACGTGCTAAGGACTCTCAAGAGTGACCCAACATCAACAGTGCAAGGCAGCACCAGTTACCAGGAGGACACCACCGGTGTCAGAAACACCAGAAGTTGTAATTCTTTGGGAGTTGTTGGCCAAGAACAGCAACAAACCGGTCCTTGAGACACCAGGCCCGGGGCCCTTGGTGTTCCTTTCAGGTGATGGCAGAGGCTGGGCTGGGGCAGATGCAGTAGCCTCTGCAAAGCTCGTTGACTTCTCTCCTTTCCATGGAGGTTGATTGTTGGATGCTTCTTTTTTCCTCTGGACAACAGAAACAGAATCTTTATTCTTCCTCAGAGGCCAGGAACAGGGTCTCTCCCAAGCTGTCTCCTGCCCTGCCTCATGTCCTCTTTCAGGGCTCCCCACCTCCAGTCTGATTTGACCATTCTCAATCTCATGGCTGATTAGACCACACCAATCAGCTCAACGTTCACACTTGATCAGTCCATTCTGTGATCCAAGCACCAAATACAACAGTGTAAAGCACAGGGAGCCTATAGCAGCACCGCAAGGTGGACTATGCTGGGACCCCACCATCTTGGCCTGGTCTCTGTGGGTCTCTTTACTGCCTTCAGCTGGAGGTAGCCACAGTGATGAGCTGGCCCAATGGGGCACCACGCCCCTCCCTGCAGCCCTGACACAGGCACTGCATGCCCTGTTGTGGCATGGTAGGGGAACTACTGCCATCTGCCATCACTGCTGGCCTCTGCTTGCAACCTGAGCCCCAGTAGGGCCACCAGGGGCAGACAGTAAAATGCCCACCACTAGCTGCTGCTTGCACTGGGCATAAGTAGCATTCTGGGGCCAAGCACCTACAGACAGCCACTCTGGTGCAGGTAGAAAACCACCACCAGTTTCCTAAAAGCTCCCTCTGGGACTGTCAGTGAAGAAGAGCCAGTTTTGCCCAGCGCTGCAGGCCCCCAGTTTCAATTCCAAAACAAAAATATACTATATTTCCCTTTCAAAGGTATAAGCAGGGTCAAATTTTAACAGTGTGTCACCCACAGAAAGAGGAAGTTCCAGGTTTCTTTCCCTCGCCCAAGGAAGGGTGAGTTGAGTAGGGAGAAGTTAGAGAAGACTGGGAGAAGGGAGAAAAAAGGAAGACTGCTGGAAGCCCATGGAACAGAAAGACAAGACGCTGTGTTTGCTTCTCAGCCTTGGAATTGTATGAGGTTCTTAGGGGACATGGAAGTAGACTCTTGAAAGAGACAGATGTGGGTGAAGACCTGTGGGGAGTCTAACAATAGCAGCCTTTATCTTGACTTGGGTTTTGATTTTGTTCTTTTTCTTCCAGACTTGCCTGGCCCCTTCTGTTGCTTTCCAATGGCTCCCCACAAAAGGTGCCTTAGACTTATGGCAATCTTTTGGGACTCAGAAGTCCTGCTTTGGGCTGACTTCCTGCTGTTTAGCTGGGCATTTACTCACGAGGGGATGGGTAATTTGGGGTGTTTAATGGGAAATTATTTTAATTCTAGTCTTTCTCTTTTCTTTATTGCAAATTAATTATACTCAAGTCCTTTTCTGTTGAAGGTATCATGTACTAAATGTATGTTTGTCTTTATGCAGTGGATGGCAGAAACTATTTAGAGTATGCAGATATGGGGGTCTGGGGTACCCCTCAGTCTGCTTCACTAACAAAACTACCCCCAAGAGATTTACATATTTGATTGGAATTCTTTGGCGTCACTACCTCATTCTGCATCTCTTGGGAAAAGAAATCAGGTAGAAGCCCTAAGAAACATTTGTGAAAACTCTAGAAACATAAAGTTTGTTTTTTCTTACTTCTGTTTGTCTCCTTTTGAATAACTCAGTGGAGCCATTGTGGGGTGGGGGGAAGTACAATATCAAAATATGAAACTGAGTTCTAGTTCTAACTTTCTTAATTACTAGTTGAGTGACCTTAGATAAATACTTTACTCCCCTAGTCTCAATATGCCTATTTATAAAGTAGAAAAATACTTATAAGTCACCTGCTATAGGGTTGCTGGATCAACTGAGATGAGGTTTACGAAAGCATTTTATGAACTCTTTCGGGATCTAAAATATCTGTATAAAAATATAAACTTTATGTGTATATCAATATTATAATATTTGAGAGGCTGAGGGGTTCCCCATAGCCCATATATACATTTTAGTAATTCTGCAAGCTGGTGTTTTATGTGGTGAGACACAGTAAGGTTACACTTTGACCATGAGTGAGATATGAGTGATTGCTCCAGGCTGATGACACTCATGGAGAGTAGGGGTGCTTCTACTTCTGAAAGAGAAATACTGGATCCAGAAAGTGTATTTATAATAAATGTTGTTCCCTAGGTGGTAGTGTGCCCTAAGTTAAAAGAATTAATGCATTTTTTTCTGTCACTCAACTTTTTTATTAACAACATGTGGATTTTGACCAGATAATCTGTCACCATGATTCTATGATCTGTGCTCCACAGTTATAATATCTAGACTAAGGAGGTCAAAACGAAACTTCTGGTTAGAGCTGGCATTCCAACTCTAAGGAGGGATATTCTGAAATAAACCACTGTTGCTGGTAACTTCCAAAAAGTCTTGGTGGCCATGATGGGATGTTGGCATTCTGGGCTCAGGACACGTGAGTGACTGAAGCTGGGCTCCGGGAATCTTTGTTCTTTGTCTTCCAAGATCTACAGACACACTCAGAGACACCCAAACCTTTTATTTCCTCATTATACCCAAAATCTTCAGACACACTCAAAAATGCCCAAGCCTTTTATTTCCTCATTGTACCCTCCATAATGCCTTTCCTGAGGCTAAGGTTTATAGTCTCACTGAAGGAATTCTTCTTTTACTTAGATTGCAGTTTCTTTTTCCTTCTTATTGAAGGGGTTGTAGGGCCTTACAGTTGTGACCATTCGAGACAGCGGTGCCTGATGACTGAAGAGGTCAACTTCCATTTCTTTCCGTAAGATGCTATAACAGAGTGGAAATAAAAGAAAAAAAATGACATAGAAACATATTGTCTCATCCATGCTCCAATTAATTATACATGTGTACATATGGAGGGAGGGGGAGAGGGAAAGGAGGGAAGGAAGAGAGAGTTGGAGAGTGTGAGGAGAGAGAGAAACATAATAGAAACAGAGAGGAGTTGGTAATGAGTAATCTTTGCATGTATTGTTTCTTTCATTCATTTACATTCAGTTCCATTTATTGCATTACATGCATTATATTGCAGGTGCTTTAGAATATAGAAAATGCAGCTGAAAGGAGGCGAGCTTCTAGAATGGCAGCTAAATAAAATCTGAGTTGTTCTGAGGGTATGAAGGAGCCCACCTCTCTGGGCCTGCAATAGAGATCCACCAGGAGTCCACATGGGGGAGGTGTTAGGTAGTGGTAAAAACAAGGAAATATGGGCAAAGAGAGATATGGAGTGTATGTGGGGGGAGACAGGGAGATGAGAATACATGGAGCATGTCGGGGAGAGGCTGGAAGAGGGGGCATGATAGAAGGGCAGGCTGCGATAGTCTGGCCATGTGCAGGACTGAGAGCAAGTTTCCCAGTCAGAGGGGTGAAGCTGACTGTTCTTAACCTCACATGTCTTGGTCTGTTCATCTATCCAGCAAGAATACCTCCCAAGCTATTTGTGAGAATTAAAGAAAATCATTGTGAGAATGTGAATTACTATACAAACGATGTTTCCCAACCCTGTAGCCTTCTCTTCATGGACACATCTTGCCTACTCTCTTGAGCCCACAACTGCCTATAACAACTTTCCTGTCAATCTTCTGCTGTTTAAATCATTCATAGAGAATGCAATGCCCCTGTGCATTACAGAACACAAAGCAACCAAATCCAAAATGGCTTTGCTTTCATGCTATGATGACCATGAAAGAATAATTTTGTTTTATGTTGTGGGAAATGGCCACGGAAGTGAGAACTTGAGTTGTGGTGAAGGTTACATTCTGGTGGACGGGGATGCAAAACTGGATATCGCACTGGGATGGAAAGAGGAGTAGGATGAGGGACCTCTGAATGCATCTTTCTACAAATTCAGAGATCCATGCTATCCCTTCTACCACCTCCGCCCCACTTCCTCTCCTTAAATCTCTTCCAAAAACCTCCTTCCCTGCTATTGTACAACTTATTTGAATATCAACCTCAAGACACTCAGGTCTTCATATGCCAACCAAAATATATTGTAGGCTATGTGGGCCCAACCTCTTGGCATTGACATTTCCTACATGACTCAACCTGAAACCAGCGCTGCAGACTGCCAACCAAAAGGCCCCAGTAAATGTGCATTCTCGTCCTCCACGGGAAGGGTTCTAGGATCCCTTTGAAGTTCTTGCAGGCTGCAGTGTTTCCCTTGATTGCTGGTAGCAAAATTCAGTGATAAGAATGGACTGGGAGGATATGGACGCAGGAGAGAAAGAAGAGTTTTAGTTTGCTTTTTAAGGACATTTATATTTAAAGGAAGAGGAGTAAAGAAAAAGGATAGCAGCTCGGGGGGAACCATGTTTGACTAAGACAGTAGGAAATCTGCCTGGGCTTCTTCACAGAAAGCAGGAAGAAGAAGGAGAGGATCAAAATTTCAAAGGGAATCTGGGTACTTTAGAACGGTGAAAACTCATTTTTCCAGGAGAAGAAGAAACAGAAGTATTGGTGGAGGTATAGATCGTTTTGAGGGGAGGGGAAGAAGAGAGTTTGGATATCCAGTGACAAAATGAGCCTGTTTGCTGAATGCAATTTTGTTATAATACTGATGAGGAAAAAAAAATTCCAACTGACACTGGACAAATGAGGTCGAGGACCCATTTTTTTTGTTAAAGACAGTTTCTGAGAACCTACCCATGAAGTTAAATGAGAACTCATTGTATTATGATGACATTTGTCATCCAGTGCTCTATTGTTTATTTCTTTCTCACAGACTGTGAGCTCCTTACAAATTGGGTCTAATTCTTCTTCTGGATTCCTGGAGTACACACACTTTTCTTGACCCAATGAAAAAATATATGAAATAATAAATAAACTCATGAATAAATGAGAGAATCAACAAAAATCCACAATTGCTGTCTTTGGCAACATTCAAGAAGTCCATCAGGGCAGGAGCTCTGGCTGCCCAACGGCCACCTCCTCAGAATGTCCTCCCTACTCCCAAGCTCTCTGCAAGGACTGACTTGCTGCTCCACAACATATGTCAGTCTCCAGAACTGATCTATTTGTGTAGATACTTATGTACTTCTTTATTGTGTGTCTTTCACAGCAGAACATGTACTCCTGAGAAGAGGTATCTTCTGTTCAACTCTGTGCGCTCACTGTCCTGAACAGGAACTGGGGCCGATGCAGACTCATCAATGGTTGATAAATGAATGACTTCTCTACCAATAGAATGTGACGTAAGAGAAAGGCACCCTTTTGTGAAGAACTGCTTCTCACCCCCCACTCCCCCCTTCTGCCCCCGCCACTCCTACACACCAATTTACTAGGACAGTTGATTTATTTGCACTGGGCCAGCATGTAGACCTGTTTAAGTCTGCATTTTCATTTTCAAAACTGTATCATCTTATTTGCAAGGCCAAGATATCCATAAAATGCTTTCAAATTTGAGTTATAATGAGCAATAATATGCTGCTTCTTACTAGCAACTTCATATAATGAAATCTTCAGTAACCTTCTCTCTAATGTCTCCTGTTTTTGATTTTCAAAAACGGTGTTTAAAAAATACATATGACTTTCAATAGAATTTTGTCTTTTATAAAAAACAAAGTGGCTATTTGCAGAAGTAAGTGCATGTGTCACGTGATCCATAAATCCAAGCAGTAGATGTGTCTGATGATAATGCACAGGATGATATGTGTGCAAAGTTTGTGAGATAAAGATGCTATTACCTAATATGCTTTGTCTTCATATGCTCCTTTTGGAAACATCCTTTAGAAAATGAAATCTTCTGTCTCTTTGATTTGACTATATGCATATTTAACAATGTAAATTTACTCCAAGTAAAGGAATAACTATAATGAGGATCCTCTCCTCCCCCTTCCCCAAAGTATCTGAATGTAATATATAATAGGATTAATACTTACCTGTACACTTCTGAATCTGAAGATGGGGTTGCTGCTGGAATATCAGAATTTGCCGGGTGAGTGGCTGTGAAATGAACCTTAGCAGTATATCCTGGAATATTTGCAGTTCTAAAGTAAAGAGTTAAAAGAGGGGAAAGAGGAAATTAAAGTAAGAGTTTATAATATAACGGTGGTCACCAGTACCCAAATATAAAAATACAAATGAAGACAGTTTGATGTAAGGTCTGGGTACAAAGCTGTTGAACAATAAAGGGAACAGATGTATAGCTAATAGCTCTCCTCTAGTAAAGAAGAAATTTATCTCAAGTTCATGTTTTATTTTTCTTTGAATTTATACATGATTAACTGCTGATTTCTGTTTCATAATGAAGGCAGACATATATTCCTCATAGAACAGCACATCTTTCTACAGAAGCCCATTCATGAGAACTCTGTAATGCTGATTCCTGTATTAGGAGACACACAACTGTTTCTTAAATAAAAATTCTAGTCATCACTAATGTACTGTATTACTGATTTCACATAATTACCTAAAATTGCACAAATAGTTAATTTAGTTACACTTACTTTTCTACTTCTCCTCTCTCTTTTCCCATTAGAAAAGCCCAGATATGATGGAGAAGCTCGTTCAGTGTGGATGTGAAAGCCTCACCATAGAAGACAAGCAAACCATTCAAAAGAAACATTTCAATAAGTAGTTCAGAAGAGTGTGACGAATACTATTTTACCATTTTTATAGCATTCAAAGTGCTTTCCATGGATCATTTTCTGAGGGAGAAGCTGAACTTTAGGGCCTTGGATGGCCTCAGTTCTACATGCTGCTAAGGTATGTTGCCTCAACCAAGAAGAGCTACAAAAAAGTGAGATTTAAACTGTATTTCAAAGAATGTACTATATCAGAAACACAGGGTTCACTCAAACAATACAACATCTTGTGGAATTCAGCCTGCTCTGCCTGCTTTACAGGGAGAAAGAGAAACATCACCTTCCTGTCATGCCCATAGCAGGGAAATTTCCTGCTTCCACTCCCTCTGGTTTGCCCTTCCCAGCCCTTGGCCCTTTCTTTGAGAGTGTGGCCTGGTTCCTTATTCTAATTTAGTGCGCAGAGAAAATAAAGCACAACAGCAACTAACACTCTGTTGAAAGGAAGGCAGTTTTCCTCTGTCGATCTAATGGTGATGTCCATGACTATTCCACATATTCAGTGAGCCAAATCAAGTCTTCCCAGGGACCATTACTTTAGGATTCGTTTTCAAAATATGACACTAAATGGCACATAGTCAAGGGCTAAGGCCAATAGGAGAGAAGGGCGGTACCATGGAAATGAGCAAGAGCAGGACTCATTCCAGATCCCATGGCTCAGTTCATGGGTCTGGTCTACTGGAGAAATCTCAGAACCTTACTGCTTCAGATATAAAAGGAATAACAATGACACTGACCTCAAAGACATAGTGAGTGTGAAGTGAGAACCTACTTGTGAAAGAGTCTAGGGGAATAAAAAGGTAGCTATTCATGCTGTATCACACTGATGCCCTTTCATGTTGATTAGGGGTTGGTATCAGAAAGTAAGAGAAAAATATTCCCTTTCAGCAGGTCTTTTCCAATTCTGTCATTCCATAATCATACAGGTGATGACTTCTTGGCTTGCCGACAATAAAGTTGGGGACACCTGATGCTAACAAAGTGAAGGGAGATTGCATCAACAGTAAAAATAGCACAAACAGTAGAATTTATGAGTCTAGGAAAATGAGGCAACTGAATTGCAGGGGAAACCCACTTTACAGGAAGCCAAGCCTCCCTTCCAAATCTGACTTCAACCAGTTGTGAGATTTTGCTGAAGCAATGAAAGCTAGTCAACTGCAGTAGGCAGAGACCACCACCAACGTCTTAGGGGTACTCTGGGGATTTAAAGAATTCAGTGAAACTAAAAGCAGTTAGAGCATCTCTTAAACTACAAGATTTTAAAGAAATAAGTAATTTCCAAAATTGAACCCATCAGGTAAAGGATGCAAAGCTTATTCAGCACAGATAGATGTTAAACCTGCCTTGCAAAGTTCCTAAACACTGGGTTTTTTTTTTTTTAAAGATTTATTTATTTATGCATACAAGCACTGGGGTACAGGCCAGAGGTGTGGGGGGGTGAGAGGATTCACCACAGAGAGCAGGGAGCAGAACAGGCAGATCAACCGAAGTACACTGCTGAGGGGAGCAGCGGGCACAGCAGGAGAGGTCTGCTGCACCATGTGGGTCCCCGCCCTAGCGGGCGGCAGCGATCGAACCCGTGCTGCAGTGGCTGCGGTCTGCTTCACAGTGCGCCGCCCAACCCACTGCGCCACCAGGGAGGCCCTGGGTTTTTTTTAAAGTTAGCAATGCCTGAATCCCAGACCTAGACATTCTGATTTCATTGCTGAGGAGTATGCCCTGGGAACTGGGGTTTAAAAAGCTCTGCAGATAATTATAGTATGCAGTGATGTTGGATTGCCTCAATTTTAGAACTACAGTTTCAGATTTGTTGACATGATTCACGTGAGGAACCACTGCTACTGAATTCTGGATTCAGTATTGGATTTCCTGGAATTTTCTTGTAGAAGTGTAGCCATATGCCAGAGAGGTAACAGAAAGTGGGGTAAAACTATTCATGTGTACATCTCTGTCTCAAACTGTCATTAAAGCTTCCAAGCATGTTACAAAGGAAATCCCCCTCCTCTGTATGAAGGGTTTTTTCCACTGCCTTAAAACACCTGCAGAAGTAAAATACCTCTAAAGCCCTAGCCTGCTTTTAGAGCAGTTAAGAAGTCAAGAAGCAAGCAAGCAATTTATCAATCAGGAGACAGGCTGTATATAAAACATCATAAAGTCACATGTGGCATGCAGGTTATTGATGTTGATGAATCAATATTGATGAATACACTATATTGCAATAATGATAGTATACAATATCATATCTGATAACAACAAGTAATGAACTAGCAGACAATTAAAGATAAGCTGCTTAAACTTGAGAAATAAATTCAGTTGCATGGTAAACTGCCAAATACTTGAAAATGAAAGTCTTTCTGAATATGCTTTTAAATCTATTCCATTTAACCCGTCTAAATCCATCCCATTTTAACCCTTTTACAAGAACATCATAGGAGTTTTTCTATCTCAAGTGTAACATGCTGATCTCATATCAAGAAGGCAATAATCTCTGTGGAACACTTTACAGACCTGCTGCTGATAGGCAATATTATTTTTCAGTTAGAGTAAACAAAGCTATTACAGATACTGAAGTATATAAACTTCAAAATGGATTTTTGGCTCAGTTGCTTGTCCAAAGAAGCCCCATTCTCATTTAAGGAAAGCAAGGAAAGGTAAGAATCAATTTAAAATAGGAAAAGTCTTCATTTTTTGCCTTTGCTCCATAGCTTCTAATTCTTTGAAAACTTCCTTTGTACTCTTATTCCCAAAATAAGCCTGAATTTTGTTCACTAATGGGTAAATTTGAATAAATTATTGCAATGAAAAAAATAGAAATTAAATAATTTTAAAAATAGGCAGTTTAGTAAATCATTTTGAAAAGGAGAGCACAGATAATGTATGATTAAAAGCTAAATCAAAAATAAAACATGAAAAGAACACATTATATGCACAATATATATAGCATGCACATGGATTACAATTTCTGTGTGCATACAAGCTTTCTCTCTCTCTACTACAGATGTGACTAGTAGTCATCGAGTGTGCACTATATCCCAAAAACCCATATAAAGGTTGTAAGAATTGACTCATTTGGGCCTCCCTGGTGGCGCAGTGGGTTGAGCGCCACGCAGCGAAGCATTTGTGGCACAGAAGCACGAGTTCAATCCCTGGCCAGGGAGGGGACCCACATGGCTCAGCAGACCTCTCCTGCCTTGCCCACTGCTCCCCTCAGCAGTGTATTTCAGTCGATCTGTCTGTTCTGCTCCCTACTCTCTCTCTGGTGACTCCTCTCACCTCCCGTGCCTCTGGCTTGTACCCCTGCTCTTGTATGTATGCATAAATAAAAAAAAAACTTTTTTAAAAAAAGAATTGGCTCATTTAATTTCTACATATTCTGTGTCAAAGTTCCTAGTACATGTCCATTTTATTGGTATAGGAGCTGAGGCAAAAAAAAAAAAAAAGTCAGCAAAGTCAGCAGAAATGACCCAGACCCAGAAGGCCCAAGCTTTAGAGATGCTACCATGGATTGAATGGAGATATTAGCATTCTTGGAAATACCTCTCATGCTCATCCACCCAAAGTTTCTGGACTGGTCAGGAGAGAATTGCCATATCTTAGTGGCTGATATTCATTATGAATGTTGTGTTAGTGCAAGTTCAAGTTAATGTCATTCATTACCTTTTACTGGAGCTATTCTGTGTCAGATACAGTTCTAGGGAGAAGTCTAGAAGGGCTAGCTCCTGACAGCTTCCACATCAAGGAGTCAATTTTAAAAATGCACTATTTGAGGTTTACAGAACCCAAGTGGGGCAAAGACGACTGATGCAAAGTACAAGTGGTGCACACCAGGTGACTTAGACAGAAGGGCGTGGAACCAGAGCATCAACGGGCCAGTGTTTCACTCCAGAGCTGCCATAAACAGCAAGTAACACAGCAGTGACTCTTTCTGAGCCATGTTCTGTCTCTGGAGCTTGGCAGGGGCCTGGAGGAAACCTACTTATGTGAAGTGTGTAGGATCCATTCAGATTTGGTGGGCTGGAAGATTTGGTGGAACTGGAAAGGTGGGGTGAAGGTAGGAGGGTAAGACTTCAGGGAGGATAGGTGGGAAAGAGAGGAGGCTGAGTGAGGGGATGAAAGAAAGAGAGTCCTGTGAGCTTTGATTTGTTTTTTTTTTTTTTTTTCAGTGTTCAATGAGAAATCCAAATAAGACCAGAATGATATTGTGTTAACTTTGGTCATTGGACTGTGCTTCTTTGAATGAAATAAGATGTAACCCCAAGATTTGTTCAGAAGTTCCAGGGTTTCTATTATTATTTTTACTATCACAATCTAGTGTTTTTCGTTCCTGTGTTTTTAGAATTTTTAACTCTTGCATTTGGAAGCAGCATAGAAAAAACCCTCAGGGTGTGAGTTAATGTGGGACTGAAGCCCTGTAAAACAGTTACTTTCCAAGACAAAAGGCTTATTCACATGGGATAAAGAGGCTATTCCCTTAGGCGCTCAGGCAATGTGTGATCTGTGTTTGGGACTCACCTCATTCTCTAAAGTGGGAATAGGACCTGTGTCCACACCTCTACCTTTCTCAACTAGATTGCTCTACTTGAAAAACAAATGAAAGTAGATGTGAAAGTTCTCTTAAAACCAGAAGTGTCCAGTTAATATAAAGAAGTACTAGTGATAACCCCATTCTTTACCTCGGTTGCAGTGATACTGTAGAGAGAAATGTAACACAGTACTGACCAGCAGGCAGGAACGCCCTTCTATCTCAGACTTTGACCAGAAGCTGTCTGGGGGTCCATTTTGCACAACCACTTACCCTTGGCAAAAGTTTCAGCACAGGAATGATTGAAATAAAGGCACAATAAATATGAAACCATGTGAAGTTCTGAAATAAAAGATTACAGCCTAGTGGAAGACAGCATGGTGGAAGCCACCGGCTGACTTGGGAAAGCAGGCAGGTGAGGTTTGGAAAGCACCAGGTAAGAGGTCTGGGTTTTGCCAGCTTCCACTTCAGACTGTCACCAGCCATTCAACCTTCTGCTATGTGCCTCAGTGACCTCACTGATCCACAAGGAGCTGAACCTGGAAAGAGGCACATACCTAAGAAACCATGGCACTTGACCAGCCAAGGGAAAGGGGAGGAGACATGCTTTGGGAGCCTCCTCTGTGCCTTCTGGTACCTTCAACCACCATGTGCTTGGTACCAATGTCTCCTGAATGCAAAACTTCTGAAACTGCATGGAACACTATAACAAAACAAACTTTTCTCCAATGTGTTCTTTAAGCTCTTCCCAAAAATATGGCTCTTATAATCCCTAATATAGTAAACAGTACATATTTGTGGAAAAGACAAAAAGCTGATATTCTGAGCTTCAAGAATTCCTGTCAAACCTAACAGACACTGTGAATTTTCTTAAGTCCTCAAAGAGTTAAAAGTTAGGAACTGCAGTGGAAAGTGCATTAATATTTTGAGTGACTTAACTCTAAATGTCTTTTAGTAAATGGACATAACCCCCAAAACAGAAAATATTTTAATTTTTAATGAAATAGGCAACAATTCTGTATTAAGGAGTTTGTTCTACAGAAATGCCTACATAACTGCGTAAACATAAATGTAGAGGTTATTTGTTGCTGTGTCATTCGCAGTAGCAAACAATTTAGTATGAACTTGGTCTATGTAGACTACAATGTAGCCTTGTAGTAGAATATTATATAAACATTAAAAGATTTTAATAGCTCTGCATAGTGTCAGGGAAAATATCCATTTCATATTTCAACCTTACATATACACAACCAATCATAGATACTCACAATAATACACATGCATTTATACATTGAAGACATTCATTCATGCTTATGCTAAAAGTCTAAAAATATGTCAAAACTTTTTTGTTGGAATTGAAAATGAAAGATACATTTTACTTTTTATATTTTAAACATATTTGAATTATTTTTATAATGGAAATGTTTGGAAGAAAATAAAAATATTTGGTGAAATTTCATGCTAGCATCTGGTGAGCATAAATGCTGGCACTGGTTCACATACTTCTAGAAAATGATTTAGCAATGTGCTTAAGAACATTTATATATTTTTGACTCCATAATCCACTTTTAGGATTCTCCCGTAAGTAATTTCAAATCTTGAAAAGAATTCATGTAAAAGCGTTATTTATCATAACAAAAAAATGGAAAGAATTTGCATATGTAGTCAATGAGAATACATTCACAGAAGTAAAATTTTGATGTTGTAATGTTAAGGTGGTAAAACATTCATGTGCAGTATGAACATAGCTATTAAATATACAAAAGCAAAATTAAAATGCATATAATAGATGGCATTATGCCAAAATCTTAATAATAGATATATTTTTATGAGATTTTGCATATAATTTATGTGAGATTTTGCATGTAATTTTATATTAACTTTTCTTATAATAATCATATTCAATTCTACAACAATAAAACCTACTTGTCATATTATTAGTATAATTGTCATCCATACAAAAAAACATCGGGTGTGTCAAGTGACTTGGTGATCGGAAAAGAAATCAATTAATGAAGAAGATTTGAAAAACATTCATGCTTTGAGGAAACTGGTGATTGCAATGATGCCAAGATCTGAACTGAAAAGACATTGACCTTAATTTTGTATCTGAAATATGATTTGCATTGAAGGATAAGGGCACAGCCCCACCCATTATGCAAAAGACTTCATAAAGATATTTCTCATAAAGTTCAGTATGAGAAAATATAAGAAGATTCACTGTCAGTTTTTGAAGAGATGCTACTCTATTCCATATGTGGCACAAAATAAAATTATGTGTTTCTGGGATTTAGACTTGATGCAACTGACATCATAGTTTGTATTCTTTTGTACTTTTTTTTTTTTCCTGAATGTGGTATTTTGAAAACCACAAAAAATTTTATTTAGAGATGCATGTTTATGTAGTAAAACTATAAAGTAATGAAAGCAACATATAAACATGAAGTGTAATGGTGATGGTTTCTGGGTTGGAGAAAGAGACCTAGATAATAAGGTTGAGGGGCTTATAGGTGACTTAGGTATTGGTATCAGTAAAAACTGGTGTTAGTAAATTACCATTTCTTTAGTTCAAAGGGAGGCACAGACATTTACTGGCTGTTTTGACTTAAATGTTATATGTGAATTTATAAAGTTATGTATCTTTTAATATTTCATAATGAAAATGGAAAACATTTCTTTGTGTTAAAAGGTAGATTCTGTTAACAATTGAAACCTAATCAAAAAGAAGCAACTTTGCAACCTTGGAGGCCCTCTAGTGCCCATATTGGACAAGTACAGTTAAGGTTTTCAATTCTCTTACATGATCCACTCAAAATTTCATTTCCTTAAAAACACAAATTAATACCAAGAGGAGAAGGATGCTTCCAAAATTATTGAAGATAAATAGTATCTTATAGGTCAAAATTTAAAACACAACCATACTACTCTTCATTTTTTCAAAAATAACCCCAAATATACTTTCATTCTTCAGCAAGACTGTTTCACAAAACATTTCAAAATTCAAATATACATTTCAAAGAAGGATAGTTTTTAAATGCCTATAGAATTTAAAAAATGGTTCTTTTCCTCATATTCTCCCTTTAAAAATATTTGAATTACTAATCTTAATAGCAACAATTTTCTTACTGAATTTATGAAAAATAAAAATCACACCTGTGGGTGAAAGAGATCTTCCTAGATATCTGAGCTTCAAAAACATTAAGCTAATGTGTTAGGAGATTTGTTCCATCCTGATTTATATTATAATTTATTTGTATACAGAGCTTATGTACCTATCAGATTTTTAAGTAACATGAGGGCAAAATCTTTTGGTTTTTTTTTTTTTTACTATTCTTTTCGTTCACTTAGCACAGAACCTGGAACATTTAAGATACTTTTTTTTTCTGGTTAAGAGACATAACTATCTTTAATAAGTCAAAATAAACTAAATATGTTTAGTTTGAAACATTTTATAGTTTGACCAAATTTGTCAAAAGAATTAGAGCCAGATAAATTCAAAAGTATTGTAGGGTATAGTGTGAAGGGCAGCTAATGTGAAATTTAACTAAATTGTGTCATAGGGATAACTTATGTTTAAAAAGATAGAAATTAGCTAACAAAATACTATTGAGATTCTGGCAGCTAAATTCCACAATAAAAAGAACACTAGAACTTCAACTTCCAGAATGTGTCTTGTGAATCCTAGGGAAGAAGTTTATGAAACTCAGTATTACCACTGTTAAAAGTGAATTTACATGTAATGTGCATACACATAATGGGAACAAACACGCCTGCACCATCTGAACTATACTTGCCACTCCCAGTCCATTGTTCTAGAAAGCAACACACTAGCACTGACATTCTCATCTATCTTGTTTTTAAAAAGGAGTCCAATTTCACTAGCTTAATAATTATGTTACATAATTACTTAATAAGTATGTAAAGCAGGTTGTCTCTCAACCTGCTTTACAAATGTTGATTCCCCATAATCACCTTGCTTGGTGACATTTACCTCTATAGGTTTTGATGATGACACTGAGGTCACAGATGAAGTGACTGCTCAAGGTGCTGAGGTTACTCAGTTCCCAAACTGTGCTCACCTTTGTGAAAAATTGTAGCTTTTTGTTGTGTTGCACAACAATTTTGTTGTTGTTGTGTATATATACACACACATACATTTATGTATATATAATATATATGTATATATATGTGTGTATATATTTATATATGTGTGTATATTATTTTGTACAATGTATGCCTTCTCCTTACAGGTGTAGTCCCCATACAATTCCCATTACCACCAGTTCAGTTGTGCACCATCACCATAATCCTTTGTGCTCTTTGTATTTTAATTCCTCTGCTTCTCTCTTCCTTGCAGAATGTCTCTTATTTATAATTGCCTGCTAATTTTTAAAATTTATTATTCCTGTTTTTTTTTCCTTATCCCTTATTTGGTTCCCCTATATACTCCCATAAGTAAAACCATCTGATCTTTTTCTTTTTCCTTCTGGCTTATTTTACTGAGCATTATCCCTTCCAGTTCCATCCATGTTGCTGTGAAAGGTACAAGACTATCTTTTTTGATTGCCAAGTAGTATTTCATTGTGTATATATATCATATCTTTTTGATCCAGTCACCTACTTTTGGGCATTTAGGTTATTTCCACCTGTTGTAAATAATGGTCTTTTGAGAAAAAGCTACCTTTCTTCTGAAGCTATGTTCAATAACAGATTGTTTGTTATTTCTTCATTTATACTAGCACCCCATTACTGTGTCTCATCCTTAGTCATAAGTAAGGGGAATAATTCTGAGAGAAGCTCACCGGCTTGTATTTGTATAAATCACTTTGGAGCTTCGAGGTTTGGCTAGAGATGTGATGTCTCCAGAAGGATTGTCTGTATCATCAGCATTTGCAGATTGCACATAACCGCTGTTGAGGGTGGGGGAAGAACAGTGTATGTTATTTTTTAAGAAGAAGTAAATGAACCATGTTCTAACTTCCAAAGGAAATCTTCTTTATCAAAATAGATCAAAAACTTAAAATGCCCAAAATTTAAAACTATGATGATGAAACGATTTTCTGAAAAAAAGTAATTTGTTCTCTTTTTCAGAGTGAGTCACCAGGCTCTTATGATCTTAAGTTTGGGCAAGGTAAAAGTAAGAGCTAACTTGTATTTTTGAGAAAAGAAATAGCTATTTCTATAGTCCTGGAGCAAAGTTTTCACTACAGTCTGGGGGTGGCCTGCAACAAGACAGAGACTGGTATAGAGCTCCTGTGGAGATGGAAATTTGAATAAGTTACCAAGGATCCTGGCCAACCTGTGATATTCCTAGGGAAACCATTAGAAGGTTTATTGGCTATGTGGACATATATCAGAGAGTGCCCTAGTGAATTTTATTGTAGCACAGAAGAGGCAACATTAATGAGGGTGGAGGCAAAGGGCCAGACCACTAAATTTTCTTGCATTTACTTTGGTCCAGAGTACTATCATCAAATGTTTCTGTTCCCATAAAATTCACATCTTGAAAGTCTAATGCCCAAAGATTATGGTTTTTAGAGGTAGGGCTTTTGGGAGGTGGGAGGTTCTTAGGTCATGAGGGTGGAGCCCTCGTGAATGGAATTAATACTCTAATAAGAGATGCCACAGAGCTCCCTTGCCCTCCCACCAAGTGAAGACACAGGGATAAGTCCATGGGGACCCAGAGGATCCTCTCTCAGCCAAGCTGGCTTCCTGATAGTGAACTTCTAGCCTCCAGAACTGTAAGAAATAATTGTATGCTTTTTATAAGCACCCAGTCTACATTATTTTATTATAGAGATTAACACATAAAGTTATCTTCAATCTAAAGTAAAGATACTTCAATGAACAGATAATAATCATCTTTGGCATCCCTGGAAAACCAGACTTAAATTTAGAAAAGTGGAAGTTTACATTTCCTACACTTCACTGTCAAAGTGCACCTCATATCTTCCATACCAAGTATAAAATGTTTTTGGTTGACAATATTCATTATCAGTAGCATCCGAAGTATTTTATAAAATAAAATCTGGGAAAACAGAAAAATATTGTTCCCCCTTTCTTTCTTTTATCAAAATCTTCAACAAACCTTTGATAAAATTTCCTATGCTAGAAAGACATTGGAAATAGTTTTTAATTTCCACTTCAGTTATCTTTAAAAGTTACTTTAAAAAGTGAATTTATAAACATGAATGAGCTGAAAACAACTACAACTTAAATGTAAATTTTAAAAACATTAGGGAATATTACTTACGTATAGAGTGGAATATATTTGCTTCTAGAACTTGGGCTCACACTTAGAAGGAAAAAAAATATGCAGCTGAGCTACTGACATTAACTTAATTAAATATCAAATAACTATAGTATTTCTATTATTAAAGTAAATCTTTAAAGATATCACATAAGAATTTTTGCCAAAAGTTTGCAATTTTAAACTAAAATTATTTTAAATTGAAGATTTAAGTGAAAATCAAAACCAGGACGAATTAATCCCAGATTTCCACTGACATATATTCTTTGTTGTCTCTTATGACTTAACTCTATGTCAGTCTCTTCATTTTATTTTTTTTCCTGTAGAATTTCTTAATGATAATACTTGAATTATTTGCCAGGGGTTAACCTCTCATTTTCTTAGATATAATGTTTATGTTTGAGTGGATCTTACTGATCATCTAGTCTAATCTTCTATGACAGAGATAAACCATCTTCAGCACAAATAAACTGAGTAATTTACACAAGGTTGCAAGCATTTTCAGCATGAAGTAATTTTGTATTTTCCTAATCTAGCCCTAAAATCAGTCAGGATCTAAACATTTCTTTTACTGGAGTGAGCTATTTGTTACTTTACCACATGACATGTAAATTTAAAGGTGCTAATAAAGTTTTCATTAGCACACATAATTTTAAGAATCAGTACCAGTTTATAATTTTATTCTTTAAAAAGGTTTTTGAATGGGTTTATCAATAATTTCAACTTGCTATGTTTGTAAGGATCTTATATTTTTGAGTGAATCTTTTATTTATTTTAAAGATTTATTTATTTATGCATACAAGAGCTGGGGTACAGGCCGGAGTCGTGGGAGGTGAGAGGATTCACCAGAGTGGGGAGCAGAACAGGCAGATGGACCGAAACACACTGCCAAGGGCAGCAGCAGGCGAGGCAGGAGAGGTCTGCCACGCCATGAGGGTCCCCTCCCTGGCCAGCAGCAGGGATCAAACTGGTGCTGCAGTGGCTGCAGTCTGCTTCATAGTGTGTTGCTTAACCCCCTGCGCCACCAGGAAGGCCCTTGAATCTTTTATTGAAATAATTTTATTTAAATTACTACCGTTCAATTCAAGCAGTGTAGTCTGTTAGTTATGTTGGGGCTTTTACACAGTTTTTGAAACCATATTTAAAAAGTGATCTCAAAATTTACATTTTATATTTTATTTATTCACAGATAAGATGAGAAATTTATTTTTTTAGTGTTATTTAACCACACTCACCACCAAAGCACCAGTAATCCTCTATTAGACCACCCTCTCCCCTTTGCCCCACCCAACAGATCCTTATCTGGCCACTTTAGTCATAATCCAGTGTGCTCTTTCCCCTCATATTGTATATATATATTGTATATATGTAATGGAGTATATTGCCTTTGTTTGCTTCTATATATTTTATGGCTTCATGTCTAACCTCCAAATATTTTATCCATTGTTAGTTGACTTTTGTCTATAGTGTGAGAAAGTAGTCTATTTTCATTCTTTTTCACATGACAATCCAATTTTCCCAGCACCATTTATTGAAGAAACTTTCTTTGTTCCAACATATATACTTTGCTCCTTTGTCATAGATTATTTGACCATATTATGTGGTTTTATTTTGGGACTTTCAATTCTGTTCAGAACATTGAATTGTATGTGTGTGTTTGTTTCAGTACCATGCTGTTTTAATTATTATGGCTTTGTAGTATACTTTGAAATTTGCAATTATAATACCTCATTCTTCCTATTTTTAATCAGGAGAGCTTTGGCTATTCAGGTCTTTTGTGTTTCCAAATTAATTTCTTTGAAACATGCCATTGTGATTTTTATTGGAATTGCATTGATTTTGTAATTATTTGGGTATGATGGCCATTTTGATAATGTTGATTTTTTCCAATCCATGATAAAGGACTGCCTTTCCATTTCCTTGTGTTTTCTTCTAGCAATGTTTTATAATTTTCCTTGTATAAGTCAGTCACCTCATTTATTAGGTTTATTCCCAAGTATTAAATTTTTTGGTATGATTGTAAATAGATGGTTTTCTTAATTTCTTGTTCTTCAAACTAATTATTTGCATATTGAAAGCAACTGATTTTTATATATTTTGTAAACCTTCCACTGTACTGAACTGGTTTATTGTTTTAATTAGTATTTCTGTGGATTCTTAAGGGTTATCTGTATGTATGATCATATCAAATAATGTTAGCTTTACTTATTCTTTCTCTGTTGGATTAGTTTTATATCTTTCTTTTGTCTAATTACTCTAGCTAGGACTTCCAGTACTACATTAAATATCAGAGGTGAGAGGGAGTCTTTCAATTTTTCACCATTGAGAATGGCATTAACTCTGGGTTTTTCCTTTTATAATGTTATGTTCCTTTTAACCCAAGTTTTTCAAGGGCTATTATCACAAATGGATATTGAATGTTATGAAATACTTTCTTAGCATCTATTGATATGATAGCATGGTTTTTATTTTTCATCTTTATTGATGTAGTGAATCATGTTGATTGAATTTTGGATGTTGAACCATCCTTGTATCCCTGGAATAAATCCCATAATGATGTATAATCCTTTTAATGTATTGTTGGATTTGGTTTGCTAAGATTTTATTGACGATTTTAGCATCCATGTTCATTAGAGAGATTAGCCTGCAGTTTTCTGTTGTCACTTTTTGGTTTGGGCATTATTTGATGTTGGCCTCATAAAAATGTATTTGGACGTACCCCTTTTTTCTGAATTTTTTATATAGCTTGAATAGGACACATATTATTTCATCTTTGAAAATTTGATAAAATTCTCATATGAAACCATCTGAGCTTTGGAAAAATTTTTACTACTGTTTCAATTTCCTTGCTTGTAATTGGTTTGTTCAAGCTTATGACTCCTTATGACCTCTTGGTAGATTATGTTTATTTTTCCCTTGTTGGATATATGATATGCAAATATTTTCATTATCCATTCATTTAGGTTGTCCTTTTATTTTTTAACTTATACCTTAGTTTCTTTAATTGTACATTCTTACATTCAGGAATAAGCCCCCCTAAGTCATGATGTATGATCCTTTTTATGTATTTTTGAATTTTTTTGCTAAAATTTTTTTCTGTTTCATTAAGGATGTTGTTCTATAGTTTTCTTTCTCTTTGATGTACTTGTTCTTGTGCTCTAATATTTTTGGTATCATTGTTATGTTAAGTTGCTCTCATAGAATGTGTTTGACAGCATTTCGTCTTTCTCAATTTTTTGGAGGAGCTTGAGAAGAATAAGTATTAATTCCTCTTTGAAGGTTTGATAGAACTCATTAGTAAAAGAATCTGGCCCTGAGCTTTTGCTTTTTGGGAGATTTAACTTATCAATTTACTTGCTTGCAATTGATAAGTTCAGATTTTCTCCTCCTTCCTGATTTAATTTTAGAAGGTTGTATGAATCCAAGAACTTATATGTTTATTCCAATATATTGGAAAAGCACCCTTTTAAGGCAATTTATGTAATTTTATTGAAGTGGTGGAATTGTCAGAGATTTGAAAAAATGTTATTCTTGATATTGTTTTTTTAAATAACTGCAATTTATTTTAAAAGTAATTAATTTTGATGATTTCGGTAAAACATGTTTCTGCAATATAGTATGGATTCAGGTAATATAAGATTAAATGTTAAATTTTATCCCATTGTTGAGTTGATGAAAAAAACTGTCTATCATAAAACCAGAAAATCATGTGAAAGTCCAGATGGAAAAAAGATGAAATAATCTCATTTTGGACAAGATTTTTTTTTTAATTCAAGATTGTCAGTCTCATTCTACTTTCAAAATTGTCCATACTATTTGTTGCAAAATACACAGATGTGTTTAAATTTTCATATAACTCATTCTTATATTTTCTGTTCTATTTAATTTCATAAAATGCTCATAGTGGTTCACCACTTATTATTTTGCAACCAACAGAATGAAATCATTCATTAAACTACTTAGTAAAGTATACTTGTCAAGTTAGATTAGGATAATTGTTTAATCTAATCATGTTGAGAAAATAAACCCCAATTCACACTATAAAAGTCAATCATAAATGATTTAAGGAAGTAAATGTGGAAAATAAAACTATAAGCATTTTAGAAAAAAGTGAGTAGGTAAATAAAAAATGTATTTTTAAATTCAGGGTGGGGAAAGATTAAAGACCCCACAAAATTAGCAAGACATGAAGAAAAATATTGATGAATTTATTTTATTAAAATTTTAAAACCATTTCAGTAAAGACCACTATGAGATAGAAAAGTTACAGAATGGAAGGAACTACTTTGTATCCCTAGAGATATAGATGTCAATAAGTGTGAATCTTACAAACACAATACTGAACAAAGTGTTAAGTTGAATAAAATATGTTTGATACCGCTTACATCAAGTTTACAAACTTGAATCACAATGCCATATGTTGTTTAAAAATAGCAGATTTTACAGGATTAGAGGCACACATGCAAATATTACACATTATGTACAGAATAATGGTGATCCCTGAGGAAAGAAAAACTTATGGCCATCCAGTGTATTGGTAGATTTTATTTATAAGTAGATACACAGATTATATCACAATCTTATTTATATATTTTTGTAAATATGCAATATTTAAAAATAAATGGAAAATTAAAATACATAATGATCTGGATTGTGGGTTGTAGTAAAAGCAAAAATAGTGACATTTCCATAGGCAGAAACAGCAAATTTTTAGACAAGTGCACAAAATTACATGTAAGAATTAGTAGTAAAGTCATACCTTCTAGTATTAATAGAATACAAAAGAGTTAATAGCAAACAACATATAGTCCCATAAAGTCAATAAATTTTGCAAAATTATACCAAATTATTTATAAAATAGTCCTTATTTTGAAATGATTATCATATAAATTTGGTATATTTCATAGTTTAAATTTTAAGGAGAGTTAAGAGAAAAATTAGAGAAATTAGGAAACACTGAGCATTGATTGACTTAGCATTTGGGTTATCCAGACACAGGGGTGGAAGACTGAGGCCTCTTGGAATGCTCTCCTGAGCACAGGGCCCTCAACTTTCCGTAACACATAGGCTAGCGTGTCAGATTCTTAATGATAAACACGTGGTAGTAAAAATCTGGTTAGTAGATAAAACTTACAAAGTAATTGGTTTTACTGGTGCCAACAAAGGTCTTGTTTGAAATCTGTCCCAGAGTCCACCAACCATCTAAAATTATCAAAATAAATGACAGGTATTTAATAAACAAAATATATGCAACAATTACTAGTATATAAGCTAGTAACAATTACTAGCATATAATTTCTAGTATATAAGCTACTGTGTTCTTAACCAGTCATGCCTGCATCATAAGCATGTCTTTTACTCGCTAAGCATTCCCCAAACATCCTTAGCCATTCCAGTGTCCCCAAATCCACTCCTGATTGCCACACAACTCCCAGATCCTTGATTTCAGTTTGCTTTCTCACAGCTGGAATTTGTCCATTATCTACCTCCTTTGTATTACAGTCTGTCTACAAGACCTGATTTTTTTTTTCATTCCAGAGATTGTGAAAACTTAAATCCAACTCAGCTTATCCTCTGCTATCCCAGATTGGTCTCCCTTATCCAGTTCAGCCCAGGTCCTGAGCTTTGAACCTCATCCTTCTGGGAAGGCCTTTGGGTGCCAGTATAATTTAACACCAAATAAAATAAATAAAATGACCAAGTTTCACAAGATAAAAATATTTTAAAGTATTTGAGATATCCTGAACTTAGGTATAAGAATGAAGACAGATATTTATACTTTAAATGATTTATAATTTTAATTTGCAAATCTCATGCTGAGACTTTGCATTAAAGTTTGTCTTTTTCACATATTACCATTTTTTTTCCTCTGTAAAAACTGAAGAAGTTCTTTAAGATAGCATGAACTTTTTTTTTTTTTTGAAGGAATACTAAGCTTATTATTATCATTATACACAAACATTAAAAAAATTGTTTTCAAGTACACACAGATTTTTCCCCTTTATGTGGTTTTCAAAATTCATTCTTAATGACTTGAAAAGCAACTACTCTGATTTATTTTGTAACAAGGTAATTCACAAAATTTCTCAAATATGATTGAGCATCAGGGATTACTTTAAAGTGGTATATTGTTCTATGCAGTCATAATGACTTACTCATTTTTTAGTGGAACTAAGTGGATGCTAAAATTTTTTTTTTTTGGCTTTTTTTTTTTATTAGTTATATTTGACATCATTTGTAGTCCCCAGGGGGTACCCACCACCATTTCACCCGTGCACCATCACCTCGGTCCCTTGTGCACCCTCTGGCATCTTCCCCGTCTTTGCCCTCCTCCCTTCCCCTCCCCTCCCCATGGTCCCTTTGGTTTATAAGATAGCATGGACTTTTAACTCAGTGTTTTATCAACCCATTTGGGGTTCACATTTAGAATTATATTTCAATATAATTGGTCTCCTTTTCAATCCTACAGATTTTGTATGAAGTTAAAAAAAATCTTCATTCAGGGCCTCCCCGGTGGCACAAGGTGCAGTGCTATGAAGCTATCACCAGCCACTGCAGCATGAGTTCGACTCCTGTCAGTGAAGTGACCAGATGGCAGAGTAAACCTCTCCTGTTTCCCTGCTGCTCCCCTCAGCAGTGTATTTCAGTAGATCCACCGGCTCTGCTCCCCACTCTGTCTCTGATGACTCCTCTCACCCCAGCCCATGCACTTCTGGCCAGTATCCCAGTTCTTGTATACATAATAAATCTTTAAAAAAAAAAAAAAACCTTTATTATGAGAGGTAGTCTCAGGACTTGTCAAACTTCTAAGGGATGAAATATGACACAAAAAGATTAGGGAATCAATAGAAGTATATTTACAAGCACAGAATGGGGGCACATAATCCAGTGTTGGGTTGACAAAAGTTAAGTCTCAGATCTATCACCACTATGGCCTGAGTTCAATCCCCAGCCAGGGAGCTAACCACATGGCACAGCAGACTTCTACTGTCTCACTCACTGCTCCCTTCAGCAGCGCATTTCAATCAATCTGCTTGTTCTGCTCCCCACTCTGTCTCTAGTGAATCTTTTCACTCCTTGCACCTCTAGCCTGAACCTCAGTTCCATACAAAAATAAATAAATAAATAATTAAAAAGAGGGAAGATAATTGCAATGCAGATCTATGTGAAGAAGCATGAACAATCCCAAATAAACTATATAAGACTACTTGGTGGGTACTCCCTGGGGAATACAATTGATGTCAAATATAATTAATAAAAAAACAAAATTAAAAAAAATAGCTAAACCAACCCTGAGAAAACAGGAGAAAAATGGAAGTGTCATGTTACCTAACTTTACTCTCTAAAGTAATTAAAACAATATATTATTAGAATAAAAATAGACACACGGATCAACAGAAAAGAATTGACAGCCCAGAAACAAATATGAATACACATCAATATACATATCAATAGTTAATTCATGAAAAAGGAACCATGATCATACAGTGAGGAAAGGAGTGTCTAGTAAATGGTGCTTGGAAAACTGGACAGACATGTAAAAGAATGAAGTTGGATCACTTTCTAACTCCGTATACAAAAATAAATTAAAAATGGATTAAAGACTTAAATAAAAAGACCTGTAACAATGAAATATATAGAACACTTCAGTGATTGATCATGACATCAATGATAAAAGCATCTTTTAAGAATTGTCCCTCATTGTAAGGGAAATAAAAGCAAAAATAAGCAATTGGGTTACTCAACTCAAAAAATATTTTACACTGTGACAGAAAATAAAAATAGATTAAAAATGAATGAGAGACAATGCTCACACATTGCACAACTGATAAGGGGTTCATATTCAAAATGTAGAAAAGAACATATTCAATTTAACATAACCATTTATTTAACAATAAAGATAACAATAAATGAGCAGCAAATAACCCCCCAAATAGGATATCCAGATGTCTAATTGATATAGGGAAAATGTGCATCATTTCTTTTCATAAGGAAGATGCAGTCAAAACCACAATGAATTATCTCACACCTTTTAGAATGGTACATAACAAAAAGATGCCCAAAAAGTGCTGGAGAGAATACAGTAAGGAGCCCTGCTGGCATCAGTGTAAACTGGAGCAGATATTTTGGAAAATGATCTGGATTTCCCTTAAACACCTGAAAATGAAAATACCATATGACCTAACAATCCCACGCTTTGGCATCTATTCAAAGAAAATAAAGGCATCAATTAAAAAATTGATGTATTATAATTTGTTTATTGCAGCATTATTTTAGGATGCAAACAACATAAGTAGAAGATATAGTATAGCCACACAATGAAATATATACAAGTATATAAGGAAAAAATATTTTTGCAATTTACAGAAAAATGGAAAGAGTTTGAGGGAATTATGTATAGTAAAGGAAGTCTGAATGACAAAGACAACACTGGCTGGTTACACATCATATGATTCCACAGAGTAAATACTTACAAAAACTAGCAGATACTAATAAACAAAGTGAGTTTTCTAAAGTTCAAAAAGACGGGGTACAGAGAAAGGATAAAGGTAAGAATAAATAACTTTTAGAAAAAATGTGCTTTTCTGGAAAAGAAGCACAGTTGTAAGTTCTAGATTCAATTTCAAAGATGGTTCACAATATAGGTTCTCTGTTGAAATCATAATCATTTCACAATATCTTTTTCATCTTTTACTCCTAGTTTTGCAATTTTTAAAATAAAATACAGTCATTGCAAATGACTTTTGATTTGAGATAATCTTTAAATAAATGACAAAACAATTTAAATAGAACATTTTTTCAACATTGATAATATTAAAGCATTTCCAGTGATTGTAGACTTTTCTGATTATGCACCTTCAATTCCATACAGTATATACCTATCTTTCCACCATTTTTAGCAATAAAATAAGTGGTATCATGGCTAAACTTTTTGAGTTCAGTTCAGTGGTAAAGGTGTTTTGATTGGGAATATTCACTCACCTGTGTTATTGCTGGTTTGCTTTCATATCTCTTTTGCGTAAAACATTGTGAAATAAGGTCAGCAGCCTTTTCCAATGTTGTTTCTTCTGGATTGAGTTTTGGTGGTAGCATCTTGTCCCATGGAACAACCTCATAAGATCTATGAATTTATTAAACAATGACAGTTTACCAAAAAAATTGCCCCTAAAATAGCCCCTAAGATTTCTGCCTTCTGTTGTATATACATATATAATCACCTCCCCCACTTCAGTGCGACTAGATCAAGAGTATGTTAATATAATAGTCCTGAAATACTTTCTATGCAATTTGACATGGCAAAAGCTATCATACGCATGTAATTTGTTCCCTAATAAGGTGAATTTAGGTAACCAAAAGGTGGATTTTTATCTTAACTGAATCTGACCTAAACTGGTGAGCTATAAAGAGACAAAAACCAACAGTACTTTTAAGCTGTCCTCTTTCTTTAAAACTAATTGTGTGAGTACTACAATTATAATAAACTGAATTCTGCCAACAAAATAAACAATTGTGTAAGGTCAGGACCTAGCCTCAGCTATGCTTTGATTCTTGTCTTAAGCCCTGATCACTGAATCCAGCAGGGGTTTACCTGAACTTCTGACCTATAGAACTGTGAGATAATACATAGGTACGATTTAAGACTGACAAATATATACTCTGTTACAGAGCAGCAGAAAAGTAATGCATATACTTATACATATCTTACAGTTTACCAAAAAATTTCATTTGACCTTCACAGGAAAGCAGGAAGACCACTAATTTACAATTACTTAAGTTATAATTTTAAAAGTTGAGGTTTTTTAGCTTAAAGTCACTTAGCTATTTATGTTGAAGACAGTACTCAAAATTAGATTATCTGTCTTTGAACAGTCAATAATATCACCACTGTTTGATACCACTGCAACCGAGTTATGAAAATCAAGCACTCCAACCATATTAGTAAATGTATAATTACAAATATAAGGATTTAGTTTTAAAACTATCATCTTGTACTTGGCATTTGAAAATTGCTATTTTGACTGACATGTGTTACAGAAGCAGTGCAACAGACTCTAATTTAATCATTAATAAAAACAAACAGTCCTCATTCCAGTGTCTCGGAGTTGAAAAGGATTTATGAATAGACTGCACAGTGATCCTATTTCTGCACTGTCCTAACTTAGTACAAATGCTCCCTTCTTCCTCCCTCCCTCCCTGCCTCCCTCCCTGCCTCCCTCCCTGCCTCCCTCCCTGCCTCCCTCCCTGCCTCCCTCCCTGCCTCCCTCCCTGCCTCCCTCCCTGCCTCCCTCCCTCACTCCCTCCCTCCCTTCCTTCCTCCCTTCCTTCCTTCCTTCCTTCCTTCCTTCCTTCCTTCCTTCCTTCCTTC